>RCUC01128787.1:0-14181 GCA_003697995.1 Taxidea taxus jeffersonii | reverse complement strand
GTTTAATGGTTAGAGTTTCTGTTTGAGGTCATAGAAAAGTTTGGAAATAGTTAGTGGTGATGGTTGCACAATGTTGTGAATATAATTAATGTCACTGGGTTCTACTTGTAAACGTGGTTAATATGGCAAGTTTTACATTATATACATTTTACCGCAGTTAAAAAAAGCAAACTGCCAGTTTCTGGAAAAAATTTACCTCCTGAGTTTGAGTATTACTGTTTTGTGTATCTCAGATGTGTGTGTGTGTGTTACTTACATATAATGTATGTATATGATTTTGTAATATACACAGGCATTTTTGCATGAATAGCTCAAATGTAGAGATTGAGATTGCAAAACCTTGCTTCTGTTGTACTGGCCTTGGGTTGTTACATATTTTCCTTAATGATGGTGTGCGTTACTTTTGTGAAAGAGAAGAATGAACCATGAGTTACATCTGAGACAATGAGAAGCTGGGCCAGAGTTCTGGGACTGTTCAAATCCAGGAGCCCTAGGATGCATTAGAACCCCTTAATCAGATTTATGGATTCTCCTATTCTTCCTTTTTCCAAGTTGAATTGTTAGCCTTTTAGTTGGCTAAACAAATCAAATCCACCTGAGTTTTGGTATCCTTCATGGCTCTTTTGAAGAAGATTAATGATCTTTAAAAAAAAATAGCAAAAAGAATGATACAATAATTTTAATTGCAAGTGAGAGACAGATCCTGCAATTCTCCACAAAGAGGAAGACAGAGAGAAAGTACTTATTTTTAACTTTGTGGTTTCATTTTGGGAAAAAAAGAGAAGCGCATGCTTTCCTTAATGTAACAGGATTGTGCCTTGGCAAATAATATTTATAATCCTCTATTCCTAATTCCAAAATCTGAAAACTCTGAAAAATGAATATATTCCCCCTGAGTTTAGCACAGACTCATTTAGTGTGAATATTCACACGTTTCACTACAGGAATATTTTTGTGTTCGTTTAAAAGTTGCTGCCCCAGTCCCTCCTGGAATAATTATTCAGTATATGTTGCATATACTATAATACTTTTTTAAAATCTGAAAAGTTCTGAATTCCCAAAACACAGGCCCCAGGGATGTTGGATAGGGAGTTGTGGACTTACACCAAGTTTTAGACTAGCAAAGAAGAGGGATAAAATGTTCCAAGAGGCGCCTGGGTGGCTCATTAAGCGGCTGCCCTCGGCTGAGGTCATGATCCCAGGTTCCTAGGATCGAGCCCCGAATCAGGCTTCTTGCTTAGCAGGAAGCCTGCTATCCAATGCTCTCCCATTCCCCTTGCTTGTATTCCCTCTCTCTCTCTCTCTCTCTCTGTTAAATAAATAAATAAAATCTTTAAAAAAGAAATGCTCTCCCAGCCCTTTAACTTTACAGTCTCTTTTCCACAGGGATTCTTTGGCCTGAATATTACTATGAGATAAAATTAAACTTAACATGCGGCACATTTTTTTTCAAACTTGCAGTGTTAGAGAAAGAACAGTAATACTTTAACTTCATTTACCAAAGTGTACTTTTGAGACTACCTGCTTAGATTTGTGTAGCAAGGACTGAGAATCTGTTCCATGAATCACTTGTCCATTCATATTTGTTTCTTCTGTTAAGGTGAATATTTAAAAAAAGAATAGCTTTATGAGGAAGATATAATGTATGTAAATGGTAGGTAGAAGACAAGATAATTTGTGAGTTTCATTTAGAAATTTGAGCTTTTGTCATCTGGCGAAATATGGCTATAGTAACAATTTTTAAAAACTTTTTATTTATTTACTTAGAGCAAGTGAGTGAGCACGAGTGGTGAGAAGGTGCAGACGGAAAGGGAGAAGCAGACTCCTCACTGAGCAGGGAACCTGATATGAGGTTCCATCCCAGTCTGGAATCATGACCAGAGCCAAAGGCAGTTGCTTAACTGAGCCAGCCAGGTGCCCCAGTAACAAGTATTATTATTATTTTTAATTTTATTATTATTTATTTTTTATTTACTTGACAGAGATCACAAGTAGGCAGGGAAGCAGGCAGAGAGAGAGGAGGAAGCAGGCTCCCCGCTGAGCAGAGAGCCCGATGGAGGGCTCGATTCCAGGACCCTGAGATCATGATCCGAGCCGAAGGCAGAGGCTCAACACACCAAGCCACCCAGGTGCCCCAACAATTTAAAGATTTTATTTATTTATTTGTCAGATAGAGAGCTCAGGAGCGAGCACAGGCAGACAGAGTGGCAGGCAGAGGCAGAGAGAGAAGCAGGCTCCCTGCCGAGCAAGGAGCCCGATGCGGGACTCGATCCTAGGACTCCAGGATCATGACCTGAGCTGAAGGCAGCCGCTTAACCAACTGAGCCACCCAGGCGTCCCATCAACAATTATTTTTTATTAAAAGGTTGAGGCAAGGGACGCCTGGGTGGCTCAGTTGGTTAAGTGTCTGCTTTCGGCTCAGGTCATGATCCCAGCGTCCTGGGATCGAGTCCTGCATCGGGCTCCTTGCTCGGCAGGGAGCCTGCTTCTCTCTCTGCCTCTGCCTGTGCTCGCTCTCTCTGAAAAATAAATAAATAAAATCTTTCAAAAAAAAAAAAGTTGAGGCAAGATGAAGTATTTGTTGTAAGTAAAATTATGAGTCAACTAATATTTATATCTAATTAGGCAGTATATTAAAAATTTAATTATTTCTTGGTAATTTGTTTTCTGTCTTAAGGTACTAGATGCTGAGCATTATTTATATGTTTTAAAAGTGAGGGCTATTTTTTATGAATTTTTTATAATTTGCTATACTGTGGCAATACTTTTAGTATTAGTTGAGTTGAACAGAAATATCTGTTCCTGAACCGGAGGATCCATACAAATTTGTTCTACGTTTTTTTTTTTTTAAGTAATCTCTACACCCAACTTGGGGCTTAAATTAACAACCTGAAGATCAAGAGTCACATGCTTTACTGACTGAACTAGCCAAGTGCCCCTGTTTTTTTTTTTTTTTTTAAGATTTTATTTATTTATTTGACAGGCAGAGATCACAAGTAGGCAGAGAGGCAGGCAGAGAGAGAGAGGAGAAGGCAGGCAGAGAGAGAGAGGAGAAAGCAGGCTCCCCACGGAGCAGAGATCCCAATGTGGGGCTCCATCACAGGACCCTGGGATCATGACCCAAGCTGAAGGCAGAGGCTGTAACCCACTGAGCCACCCAGGCACCCCAGTGCCCCTGTTTTTAAGTTTTATTTCTACTTTCTCTGGTTATTTTAATTGCCACTTCCGCATGGACTCTCAGTTATTTCTAGATGCTATCACTGTGCTACTTCTAGAAGCCAAATTTCCCCTAATTTATGTCTCTAGTGTATTGTCAGTTGGGATAAAAATAACCATGCTTAGTTTTATTTTTGTTTTTCTCATTGTGTTTTTAATAAGAAGTAGGTACTTTTGAGAGCCTAATGGACTTTCTTAAAAGCACCTGTGTGCTCATATTTTTGTCATCTGCTTTAGTTGCTTTGAGGCCATTTTTGCCCACTTCATTTTTTTTTTTAATAAAAATTTTATTTATTTGGCAGAGAGAGAGAGATCACAAGTAGGCAGAGAGGCAGGCAGAGAGAGATGGGGAAGCTGGCTCCCCGACGAGAAGAGAGCCCAATGCGGGGCTGGATCCCAGAACCCTGATATCATGACCTGAGCCGAAGGCGGAGGCTTAACCCACTGAGCCACCCAGGTGCCCTGTGCACTTCATTTTTTGTTGGTTCATGTTGTTAAGCTTTACAAACAAGTAAGATATTACTGTATATTAAATCACTTCCCGAAGCTACTGGAGAACAAGGGGCCATTTTTTTGTTTCAAAGATAAAATACATTATACAAATTTATAGGACATATGAATAACCAACATCTCACCAAATTTTGTATAGTTTTCATTGGTATTTGTAATGGAATTTTCTAGAATACTTATCTTTTCATTTTGTTAGACAGCCTTTGTACTTAAGAGTTCTGTTGATTTTATTTTATTTTTTTTTAAGATTTTATTTATTTATTTGACAGACAGAGATCACAAGTAGGCAGAGAGGCAGTGAGAGAGAGGAGGAAGCAGGCTGTCTGGAGAGCAGAGAGCCCAATATGGGGCTCGATCCCACGACCCTGGGATCATGACCCGAGCCGAAGGCAGTGGCTTTAACCCACTGAGCCACCCAGGCGCCCCAGTTTTGTTGATTTTAAAATGCAAGATATGTCATAATACCACGAGCTAATATGTTTTGAACTCTTACCATGGTTCCAAGCACTCTACACGTATAAACTTACTTAAGTCTCATGGTAGCGCTGGGTATTAGCTCCACTTTATAAATGATGGCACCAGTGCATCGAGAACATATGTAATTTGCCCCAGGTTCCACATGGAATAAGGAGTAGGGCCTGGATTCTCACCCAGGCAGTCTGGCTCCAGAGCCCCATGTGCTGGTCTGTTGGACATTTAGGTTGCTTCTTATTTTCCCTTCAATAAATAATGCTGATGCAAGTATATTCCTGCTTATAACTTTTTGCATGTTTAGGATTGTACCTTTGGGATAGCTTTGTGGTGGATCTTGATGGTGATCTTGTAAGAAGGAAGTTTTTGGTAACAAACAGTGTGTGGTAGTAATACATCTTCATCTACCCCGGTTGCTGATGAACTGCTTGCAGTTAAGGTGGAGGGAAAGGGAAATGCATAGTATATTTTTCATCTGGACAGCTTATGAGACTCAAATCACCGTGTTTCTTTGATTCTAAAATTCACGCATTCCTATTTACCATTTTTAAAACAGGATGCTTTTGCAACCAATGAGTACATTTAATGTGGTTGTTTGTGCCTTCCTCTTCTCTCATCTTTCTTTCTTTCTTTTTTTAAGATTTTATTTATTTATTTGACAGATCACAAGTACGCAGAGAGGCAGGCGGGGGGCAGGGGTAGGGTCAGAAGCAGGCTCTCTTCTGAGCAGAGAGCCCGATTCAGGGCTCCATCCCAGGATCCTGGGATCATGACCTGAGCCGAAGGCAGAGGCTTTAACCCACTGAGCCACCCAAGCACCCCTTATCTCATCTTTCTTGTGAAAGTTGTATTTAAAGTCTGAATGCACTGTTATATTTGTGGTGCCTTAGAATCAGTGGGATATAGTCTGTTATACTAGTTTTTTAAGTAAGTGAAGAAAAAGTTTGAATGAAACATTTCATTTTACAGACATACAGTCTCCTGATGCTGAATATGTAGATTTGCTCCTTAATCCCGAGCGCTACACGGGTTACAAGGGACCAGATGCTTGGAAGATTTGGAATGTCATCTATGAAGAAAACTGTTTTAAGTATGTGTCATTTTCATTTAGAAAATCCTGACAGAGTGATTTTTATTTATATATCAACAAATCAACAAATCATAATGACTCTAAATTGCAGATCACATTGACTTTGTTAAAGGATGTATTTGGACATAGAAACATTCTTACTCATTAATCCAGTTCTCCTCCGGGAAAACATGTGGACATGGGTTTCAACAAATATTTTTTTCTTCTTCAAAAGACACAGATGTAGAAAAATAAATTTAAAAATCTTAAAAAAAATAAAGTAAAAGACATAGAAAAAAAAAAAGACAGTGACTAGTAAAGGACTTCTATGGGAGTTTTGTAGACATTTCACAGATTTTCCTTCAGTGGATTATAGAGTCTCATTTTACAGATGGAATAACCCGGAGCCAGCCAGGTTTTCTTCATTTCCCAGGATCATAAACTTAGTAGTAGAGAATAAGTGACTCCTAAATCTCTTTTTGGGGCTCTGTATTCATCTTTTTGAGGCTCTGGTTATTTTACCTGCTTTCAAGTTTAAGTGAAATTAATTTCAGAGAATAATTATGATACGTAACACTTGAACACTCACTGTGTGCCAGACCTGTGCTGAGGATGGTACGTGCATTTTCTCTTTTAGTCCCTGCAATAGCCCTCGTCACTGTTGTAGTCATCACTGTTTACAGATGGAGAAACTTGAGACTTAGGAAGGTCAAATGATTTTTCCAGTGTCAAAAGTCTAGTAAGTGGAAGAACCCACTTTGTATTCTTTTTTTTTTTTAAATATTTATTTATTTATTTATTTATTTACTTGACAGACAGAGATCACAAGCAGGCAGAGAGGCAGGCAGAGAGAGAGGAAGGGAAGCAGGCTCCCTGCTGAGCAGAGAGCCCGATGCGGGGCTTGATCCCAGGACCCCGGGATCATGACCTGAGCCGAAGGCAGAGGCTTTAACCCACTGAGCCACCCAGGCGCCCCCCCACTTTGTATTCTTAACTGCTACAATGGAAATAGTCAATTTGATCACTGTGTGACTGGGACATGCTTCAAGTTTACCTGCCTCTTGGAAGCCACTGGCCTCTAATCAATGTGCTTATTGGTTTTTGGAAGGAATTTGTGTGTGCATTTGCATTATACTGTCTCAGAGATGGGGGGATTTCTGGGAAAATGGAGTTCGTAGATACGGTAGTAATACATTTCACTTTGCATAAGTCAAATATAAGGGATAAGCAGTTATGCTTATACCAGAAAAATGTCAGTTTCTTTTTTTTTTAACTTGAAGAACTTCTTCAGTTTTAAAGTGGATAATTTTCATTATTTACTCATTTCTGCCATGTGTTTCATTTAAATTCCCTGGTTTATTATTAAGAATGTTTGGCTTAATTGGATTTTTTTTTTTAAGATTATATTTACTTATTTGACAGAGAGAGAGAGAGAGACAGCTAGAGAGAGAACACAAATGGGGAGTGGGAGAGGGAGAAGCAGTCTCCCTGCTGAGCAGGAAGCCAGACATGGGGCTCAACCTCAGGACCCTGGGATCATGACCTGAGCCAAGAGCAGAGGCTTAACAACTGAGCCAGCCACCCAGGCGCCCCTTAATTGACTTACTTTAAAGGTTTTTGTTTTGTTTTGCTTTGCTTTAGATTTTATGTTTAAGTAATCTCTAGACCCAATTTGGGGCTCTAACTTACAACCCCAAGATAAAGAGTTGTATGCTCTACTGACTGAGCCTGCCAGGTGCCCCTAAAGGGTTTTTTGTTTTTTTTTTAATGTGAAAAATTTAATGTGAAAAATTTTTAATGTGAGTCTACTAAAATAGACTCAACTGAAGCATTTGTTGGATTTTACATTTGTATTATAGTTATTTCTTAACTAATTTATATCATGATTCCCAGTATAAATATTTCTAAAATATAAACAATATATGAGGCACAAAACTGAGTGTGGTAAAATACAGCTTACATGTTCTATTCTCAAAGTGTCTCAAAGTTGTGCAAGTTCGTAAAATTTAAATTGCAGACAAAGCAATCCCTACACTTTAGTAATGTTACTAACGAATATTTAGTTCGAGATTTAAAGATACTTCAATGATTTAAAAAAAATTTTTTTTTACTTTAGTGACATTTTAACTCTTTTTTTTTTCATATTAAAAAAATGCCTTTTACTGAAATCCTAACAGACTTGGTGGCCACAGGATCAGTTGACATACCTAAGATTTACGAAGTGGAAAATAATCTACCCAGAGTGTTTTTTCCCTTCTTATTTTCGTGCTTCGTTTGGGTATTTATATTTCTTGTTTGTTTGTCTTTCAGTCAGGAGTGCACTTTGTGCCACATGCAAACACACATATGTGTACACGCATGTATATATATGTAACATTTAAAAACATTAGTGACTCTAGGAGAAGAGCTTGACTGGGTATTGTCTTCCTTTGTTTGAGGAAGTGATTAAGAAATGGCTTTCTGGGGACGCCTGGGTGGCTCAGTTGGTTAAGCGGCTGCCTTTGGCTCAGGTCATGATCCCAGCGTCTTGGGATGGAGTCCCACATCGGGCTCATTGCTCGGCAGGGAGCCTGCTTCTCCCTCTGCCTCTGCCTTCCACTCTGTCTGCCTGTGCTCGCTCCCGCTCTCTCTCTCTGACAAATAAATAAAATCTTAAAAAAAAAAAAAGTTTATGGGGTGCCTGGGTGGCTCAGTGGGTTAAAGCCTCTGCCTTTGGCTCAGGTCATGATCCCAGGGTCCTGGGAACGAGCCCCGCATCGGGCTCTTTGCTCTGCATGGGGCCTGCTTCCTCCTTTCTCTCTGCCTGCCTCTCTGACTACTTGTGATCTCTGTCTGTCAAATAAATAAATAAAATCTTAAAAAAAAAAAAAAAAGAAATGGCTTTCTGGCTGCTACAATGGGAAAAGATCAGAAACTATTGCTAAGACAAATAACAACCACCCTCCCTTAAAGCAATTTGAGAACACTAAGTGTTTTATAAGTTCAATAAAACAGTTTGATTTTGGATGTAGTCATTAAGCAGCTCTCTGAGATAATTTCACTTTTACTTAGATAATTATAACAAGATAGGTAACATAATTATATTTTACAATTTAATTCTTTTGTTTCTAGGCCACAGACAATTAAAAGACCTTTAAATCCTTTGGCTTCTGGTCAAGGTGAGTTATTTATTTGCACTGTTACATTATTTATCAGCCAGTGAACTTTGGTTAGAAGGAAGAGGAAGGCCAGATAAGGGTTTTGGCAAGAGCATTTGAGATCATATATTCCTGTTTCCATAGAAGTTATGCCTCACCCTTACATACAAGTTGGTGTTTAAAATATTTATACCTCAGTAAGGAGTATTTGTGTAATGAAGTTCATGGTATTAGATTATCATAGGGTGGAGAGTAGGTTAAATATTTATTCTTTTGTGCATTTTTACATAATGTGTGTGTTTAGTTTTTATTGTTTTTATTCATTTTCTAGTTAAATGAATATCCAGAAGAAAAAAAAAAAAACTTATGCCTTGAATCTTTCCCAGAACCTGAAATGATTATATATATTGGTAGTCTGATTTCAAATTCTCATGTCTTTATATTTCATTAAGATTTTTCATTTAAGGTCTTGCCCAAATGCGGCCTTTTCTATCTTCCCTGACTCTCCTAGCTGGAAGTAACCCCTCTCTCCTCATAAAGTGATCTTATGTCGTGTTTTGTGTCTCTTACCACCTTTCCACTGGCATTATTTTACTATTATGCATCTATTGATCTACCCTAGTACTCTAGGTATATGGGGAATATTTATTGGTTGGCTCTCTTAATAGAGAGCCTGACACATAACAGATGGAGTTGTTTGTTAAGTGAATGATTGGTGAAAACTGCTCTCCTCATTTAATGGTCTTGTCTGCAGTTGGGAAGATCACTGTTCCTTCAGCAAATGATTATCCTCCATTTACTGTGCGCTAGGCACTGTGCAGAGGCAGAGGGGGTGTGAAATTGAAACTCAGAAACCCTGCTCAGTCTGTAATAGGCAGAATGGTTTGTTGAATAAACCATTTCAGTGCTATGATTTCAGACTTTTTGCTTAGGAAATATATATCCCTGTTCTCATAATATGTGCTTACTGATGAAATCTTTGATGTGCTTTTAGCAAATGTGTAAGTTTTTCCTTTTTAAAATTTATTTGAAAAGCTGCTGATCTCATATAGTCAATAAACATAAATTTCCTCCTGGAAAGCAATGAAATTGCATCATTCCCTAAATGTTGGCAGCCTAGGCTTTCTTAGACTAGAAATGAAAGAACATCTTTAAAGAAGAGTTTGGGTTTATCTGAGTCACATATGGTAACCCTTTGGAAGCTATTGATTTAATATCAGATGAGTGCAAATTCTTAGGTAAGGGGTGATCCTCAGTATGAACTCACATTATGATCTGATTAATTAACCACCCTCACTTATCATAAAGATAAATGGGAACAATTTAAATATTTGTCATTAAGGAACTGGTTAAATGATTCATGCTATATTCATGGAGTAAAATACAGCCACTAGAAATGTTGCTGAAAATTTGTATTCATTTAGGTCAGTAATGACCAATAGCACATTGAAGAAAAGAAACAGGCATCAAATAGTATGTATATTTTTGTAAAAACATACTTAATATAGTATCTAAATATCTATATGTGAAGAATAAGGACATTTACCAAAGCATAAATGGTATTTATCTAGGGCAGAGGGAGTTACAGATGACATTTTTTATTTCGTCTGTGTCTTCTTTTTTTTTTTTTAAACATGTATTTGCAGTGAGCATATGTTATTTTAATAATCAAACAATGATGGCATTAAATAAGCATGGGCAAAATGAAGACAGTTTTTTAAGAGTAAAGAGCAGCTGCTTACAAACTGCTGAACTGTACATAATTTGAACTTCACAAATAGTCTTTCAAAATATTCCTGAATTAGGTAAATTTTACAATGTCGGTCTAGAGGTTTCAAAGCAAGAACACAATTCTTTTTTTTTTTTTTTTAAGATTTTTATTTATTCATTTGACAGACAGAGACCACAAGTAGGCAGAGCGGCAGGCAGAGAGAGAGAGGAGGAAGCAGGCTCCCCGCTGAGCAGAGAGCCCAACACGGGGCTCGATTCCAGGACCCCGAGATCATGATCTGAGCCAAAGGCAAAAGCTTTAACCCACTGAGCCACCCAGGCGCCCCAAGAACACAATTCTTTAGCAGAAACCATGTTACAGATTTAGAATAAATAAATGTGAAAAAAGGCTCTGCCAACCAAATAACTGTTAAGTCCTTAAGGTATTTGAGAGTACTCTCAGATGATAGATTAGATTTTTCTCTCCCATGAAGCCACTCCTTATCCAGGCTCTTGGAGATGATGCCCTTGAAGGAATCAGGCATAATTCCTATTTGCCACTAGATAGGGTTGTGTCACGAGTGACTGCCTCAGATTTTGCTTATGTGGGTGAACTGATGGACTAAAACTGTTATTCAAAGTCTTATTTTTTATGGAAGTATAGCATTTTAAAGTGACGTCTGGAAGGACTTTATAATAATCAACCTTTTGTTTTGTTTTTCAGGGAAAAGTGAGGGTAAGTGTAATTTCTTTATCATATAGAGATAAATTTGCTGATACATTCAGATGTTTATTTGGGAGACTGTACTTCCTACTTCTAAGAACTCCTGTTTATTTAAAATTCAGGAGGTGAAAGCACAGGGATCAGGCATTTACTTCTGGAGCAGAACTCTAGGATCTGTTGGGTCCTTATAGGAAACTTTAGGCATTGTCACAGTGTTGCTCTGTGGCTTCCAAGGCTTGTGTTCACTCTTGGGGGTAGTTACTACCAACTCTTAGTTGTAATGCTAAAATTTTTAATGTATCTTAGGTTTACTTTGTTTTTGTGAGAATCTTTTTGCTTTCTGAGTGAAACTGAAATCATTTTTTAAAAAGATTTTTCTTTATTTATTTGAGAGAGAGAGAGAGTGCACAAGTCGGGGAGGAGAGGCAGAAGGAGAGGAGAAGCAGCTCCCCGCTGAGCCTGACATGATCCCAGGACTCTCAGATCATGACCTGAGCTGAAGGCAGACGCTCAACTGATTGAGCCACCCGGGTGCCCTGAAATGATTTATCTTATTCTTAAGGCCATGTGTTTAACCATATGAAAAGACAAAGCAGTACTTAGCTTTAGTCCAGCCAGATGAAATTGCTAAAATGTGAAGTATTCCTTTCCTCTTTGGAGAGGAACATTAGTTTCTTCTGAACATCAGTTTTACAAATTGCTTTTGTATTCTGTCTAAATAACAGAATACCAATGTCTGATAATATTGGATTTCTTAAAATTTTACTTTATATTATAGAAACAATAACAGCTTAGTAAAATACTGAATCAGAACTATACTAGTATAGTTTAGTATACTTTAGTATGATTATTCTTCCAAGATGCCTTGTATTTTATTACTGTTAGTAATGATCCTATATTTTTCAGGGTTCCCCCCCCCTTCCTTATAATTTTTAGTTTTGAGAGATTTTATTCTACCTTGGGTATTCCTAGCTACTTTAGAGGGTATTGTTTCAGTTTTTCAATACTATTTAAAGATCTCATCCTGTCTCTTACTGTCAGAGAAAAGATTGTTAACTTGTGGAGTCTATCTTTAGAGAAATCATCTTGCTTATGAGTATATTTATAATTTTTCATTTTGGTCAAATTTGAAAGAGTTATCCCAGACAGCTATCATATTAGGTGATTACACTCCTTTTCCCTCTGATTCATGGTCCCAAACTTGAAAAAAAACAAAAACCAAAAAACTCTGAAGGTTTTTTTTTTTTTTTTAAAGATTTATTTATTTATTTGAGAGAGAGTGAGTTTGTGTGTGCCTGGGGAAAGGGAGAGGAATAGGGAGGAAAGAGTCTTTTTTTTTTTTTTTAAAGATTTTATTTATTTATTTGACAGACAGAGATCACAAGTAGTCAGAGAGACAGGCAGAGAGAGAGGAGGAAGCAGGCCCCATGCAGAGCAAAGAGCCCGATGCGGGGCTCGATCCCAGGACCCGTGGATCACGACCCGAGCCAAAGGCAGAGGCTTTAACCCACTGAGCCACCCAGGCGCCCCGGGAGGAAAGAGTCGTAAAGAGCAGACTCCTGGCTAAGTGTGGAGCCTGACACTGTTCAGTCTCATGACTCTGAGATCAGACCTGCGATGAGACCAAGAGTCAAAGGCTTAACCAGCCACCACCCAGGTGCCCCGATTTTGAATGTGGAATCCCACAACACCAAGATAATTGATAATGGTAATGGCTATGACTACATGCCAGTACTATTCTAAGCAATTTACAAGTATGATTTCATTTAATCCTTCCAACATTCTCAGGAGGTATTACTTCTTTTTCCATTTTGTAGACAATGAAAATGAGTGCCAGAGAGGTTTAGCAACTCAGCTAAATCATGTATGACTTGTAAGTAGCACAGTTGGAATTGAAATTAGTCAGTTTGGCTAGAAGGTCTGTGTTCTCAGTCACTATCTCATAGTGCTTTTTTGTTAACATTGTGATAGTTTTTTTTTTAATTTATTTTTTATTTATTAAAGATTTTAATTTATTTATTTGACAGAGAGAGATCACAAGTAGGCAGAAAGGCAGGCAGAGAGAGAGGAGGAAGCAGGCTCCCCGCTGAGCAGAGAGCCCGATGCGGGGCTCGATCCCAGGACCCTGAGATCATGACCTCAGCCGAAGGCAGAGGCATTAACCCACTGAGCCACCCAGGCACCCCTCATCCCAAAATTTTAATAATTATGATTATTTACATGCGTGTATACTGTTATCCCCATGCCTGCTTGCTTCCTTAGCCTATGTCTTGGGTCAGGCTGCTCTAACAAAATACCATAGACTGGGTGGCTTAAATGAGTTTATTTTCTCAAAGTTCTGGAGGCTGGGAAGTGCAGGATCAAAGTGCCAGTGGATTTGATTATTCCTAAGGGCTCTCTTCCTGGCTTGCAGATAGCCAGCCTTTCACAGGAGAAAGAGCTTTGGTCCTTTCATAGGCGGATGAAGACACTAATCCCATCATGGGGACCCTACCCTCCTGACCTCATCTAAACCTAATCACCTCCAAAGGCCTCACCTCCAGATACCATCCCCTGGGGGCTTAGATCTTCAACACGTGCATTTTATGTGGAACAGTCTAGATCTCTAGAAATGGGTTTACTGGATCAAAGGTTATGGACATTTTAGGCTCCTGACTGCATTTTGTCACTGAGAGAACGTGCGAATTTGTAACCTTTACAATCAGTGTGCCCACTCGTTTTACCTGACCCTTGTCAGCATTAAGTATTGTCATATTTTTATCTTTACTGTTAAAAGTGCTATCTCTATGGTTGTAATTTGCATTTTTTATTACTAGTGAAGGGGAGTCATTTTTATATTCTTACCATTTGTGACTTTTCCTTTGAATACTCCATTATTGGCCTACCTTAAATGGGCACTTTAGCATTTTTTATTCAGTTTATGAGTCTTTTATGTAGAATATTATCCTTTTGGGGCACCTGGCTGGCTCAGTCGGTTAAGCAGTTGACTTTGGCTCAGGTTGTGATCTCAGGGTCTTGGGATTGAGCCCCATGTCAGGCTCTCTGCTTGATAGGGAGCCTGCCTCTCCCTCTCCCTCTGCCTGCTACTCCCCCACTACCCCTGCTTGTGCGTGCTCTCTCTCTTTCTGTCAAATAAATAAATAAATAAATAAATTTTTAAAAATTTAGAAAAGTGTACAATGCTCATCATAGCATCACTTGTTTTCAAGGCTAAGTAATTTTCCTTGCATTCATTTATTATTTAAATTCTGTGTTCTGACGTCCTATGAAACCTTTTATCTGGAAAGTTACGAGACCAGGGCTACCTAAGGCAATGTTAAAACCTTCTAGAGACAGACCAAGAG
>RCUC01128786.1:0-15716 GCA_003697995.1 Taxidea taxus jeffersonii | reverse complement strand
AAAAATCTGTTTCGTTACTACACCTCAGTCCGAGCCCAAAGGAAGGGGTAGGCTTTCCAAACTCTTCAATACAGGACGACCCTGATGACTTGGTCAGGACGGAGTGCCAGCTACAGATAACGAAGAGCAACATAATAAATACTCTGGCTCACTGTGACCTCTGAGCGAGACAAATCCGGGGTACTCTAAATACGCTCATCTGGATGTCATGGCAGGTATTGGCAGCACCCACTGTCCGGAAGACTACACAGGTGGCGCTGAGGCCACACTTAAGACCATGTCGCATCAATCCTCTAGTTCCACAGCAGCGACACGGCTCTGGAGCGGGGGTCTGCGGAAGGGAAGCAAAACTCCTCCATCACTGCATGAAACAAAAGAGGCCAAGTGGGGTGGGGGGACACGACTGACGCTGGCTGAATGGAAATATTTACACAAAGGTACCACTCTTTTTAATTCCCATATGGTTCCCATACTACTGGACACTTCTGTTGTTCATACTGGGCATGGTACTTCTCTCAGTTTCCTAATGGGATTTTTTTTTTTTTTAACCTGGATGACTGCCAGGTCACAGTTACCTTACAAATTAGGGCGTTTCTGGCAATGCTCAGGCAATTCTATGATCTTCGAGGGGGCACGTACATAGTGAAAGCAAACAGAATCGGCTATTTAAGGCTGGAAAGCACATCAAAGTCTCCCTCAATCTATCCCTATTCTTTCCAGTGAATATTTATGCCACATGTGTTACAATGCGGTTATTACCAAGGAAACTTTACTACATTTCACACAAGCACTTCTCAAGAAGTCATTTCTCAGACCGCTGGGTGGCTCAGTTGGTTAAGCGTCTTGGCTCTTAGCTCAGCTCAGGTCTTGATCTCCGAGTTGTTAGTTCAAAGCCCCACAATGTGCTCTACACTGGGCATGGAGTCTACTTGAAAAAAAAAAAAAAAAGTCTTTTCTCTGTGAACCCCTAAAGCATGTTAATGGTTCCTATGGCATGTCTCCTACGCTGTGCTCACATATTGGGATTACGTATGTGCACAAATGCTTTCTTTATTTAAATAAATCAGAAACAGGGACAATATTTATCTTCTAAGAAAATCCTCTAGCTACTTGATATAATACCTTGAAAGGGGAAAGCATTCATTTAATGCTTTCTAAATGAACAAAATCAAGGCCACAAGCTAGATCCCAAAACGGAGCAGCTTGAAGAGATCAGAAATATGTGAAATCAGTACCCCGGAAACTTTTCTGGATAAAGTCAACAAACCCAAATACAGGCACATGTTATTCTGATGGTGGCCAACCAGAGCAAGACATCACCAGGCATCTTCTTACAAAACCTACTATGAGAAATCTGTGATTTCCCCAGTCATGCGTATCCCTGAGAAGGACCTGATGAGCCTTTCTTCACAAATCAAGGGACATTTTTCTCTTAGTTTTTCTATGATGAAAGTTTCCTCTTTTAAGAGGCAAAAGCAAGTAGCTGCAAAGTCACATGTATGTCAGTAAGCTGAACACAGAATGTAGGATCAGAAGCAATATGGTATTTTTTTTTCTTTCTTTAAGTAGGCTCCACACCCAGCGTGAAACCCAACATGGGGCTTGAACTCACGACCCTGAGATCAAGACGTGAGCTGAGCTGAAACTGAGCCACCCAGCTACCCCGATACACTATTATTCTAAGAGAGCACCGGGTGGTGGCCCTTCTAAGTCTACTGGTAGAAACAGTGGGTATAGCCACGCCTGTGTTTCCGACAGTGTGTACTACCTTCACTCTCACAAAAGATAATCAGCTTTTAAATTGAAACATGGAAAGCCATGTGAGGTAAACCCTGTAAAGATAGCAACAGTCTTTGGAGACTTCCCTCCCTCCGGGTGTGCACAGGAACCTGGAGCAAAGAATGTGCCATCAACCTCACTGAGAGAGAGAGGTTTGTGCAGCTCTGCTTTAACGCTCACTACCTTGTACCCTACCTACTGGTTTGATAATGGTCTCTTCTCGCTGGACAGCAGTCTCTTAAGCAGGCAGACCTGTCTTCACTGTAGCAGACCTGAGGCCCAGCGCTGAGCTCAGCGGGCACACGCTTAAACAAGTACTGGGTAAATCAGTGTACCCCCTTCACATAAACAACACGTGGCATGGTAACTGACCACGGAGGCCTGACAGAACCGGTAATTTCTTCCAAGACCATCTTAACCATCACCTGCCTAAAATCATTTGTTCCCAGTCTTAAGCGTGGGTGTGATAATTCTTAGGTTAAAATGGGTTTAGAATTCTACCAAACGCTGATAAAATGCCTATTACATGCTAACCACTCCACTAACTCTAATCAGTACAAATAATTCTTGAAGAGGACATCATTATCCCAAATTTACAGAGGATGGAACTGAGCCTCCAAACAAATGGATCAAGACGGCAGATCCAGTGGCAGAACTGGGATTAAACTTTGGTTTATTTGGCTCCATAAACTTTCCATCATTCTTGGCTACTATCCTTGACTGTCAAAATAATGAGATAAGAATGAACAGAAGTGAAATGAGGAGTGTACAAAATGGACCAGCAGAGTGGTAAGAATCAGATTTGGTTCTTTTGTCCCAATAGAAGATTAAAAAAAAAAAAAAAAGGCACATGCCCTCCTTTCGAAATGTACATATGACCTCTGATCAAGCTGTTCTCTGTGAGACAGAAAAAAGTAGATTTTAAAAAATATTTTATTTATTTGATAGAGAGAAAGAGATCACAAGTAGGCAGAGAGGCAGGCAGAGGGGGAAGGGGAAGCAGGCTCCCGGATGAGCAGAGAGCCTGATGGAGGGCTTGATCCCAGGACCCTGAGATCATGACCTGAGCCGAAGGTAGATGCTTTAACCCACTGAGCCACCCAGGCACCCTAAAAGAGTAGATTATCAATACAATTTAAGACTCAGAGCAAAACATCTTGGGAACTGTTCGGGGAGAAAGTGATTAGTTAGGAATCTGGCCATTAAACAGTGTGATTTTAAAAAGTCCCTCACATAATCTGACACACAGAGTCGTCCAATCACTGTGTTTACATATAACATGGTGTGTCAACTCTACTTCAGTTAAAAAAAAGTCCTTCATGATTGTCGTTCTGGTCCAACACATAAGATACACCCCCCAACATTTGACCAACTTGTCCAAAATTAAGAGCTGGAAGGAACTCAAGAGAGTCCCTACCCATTACAACAAAGGAGAAAACAGGCCAGAGAAATTAGATAACCTGCTCAAGGTCACATAAAAACCTTGAGTCAGACCATTAAATTACACTTTTACATATATTATCTGAAGATACTTTTACACTAAGGTTATACTTTTTTAACTTCTGACTTTATAGCCTGAACCCGAGGTTCTTCGAGGCACTTCTTTTTTGGCAACTACTTGGCTAGAGTATTTGCAGAATTTCCTGGAAATACTCCATTTCAGAGGAGACTCAGAGAAAGAATATCTCCAAAAAAATCTGTATGAAAAAGCTGAGGAGTAAGTTTTCCTGTGGTTGAAGTGAGCTCTAGTGCCAGACCCATGAGGGATAATTAGGGAGGCCTGGCTCTTTTAAATGCCAAATACAGGCAGAGAAGACTTATTGGCGTCTCATAAAGAGGCCAATTTGCCTTTCCCTAGGTGACACGCCACAAAACTATATACGTAAATATGATAGACATCATTAAAAGGACCTTTCTTGAAACTGAAAACTTAAATAAGAGGGTATGGTGTGGGTGCCATTTTGAATATCAGTGTTAAGGCTTGTCCAGTTAGTCACCAAAAAGCCTGTGAGCTGCCATATTTTCCTATGGCAGCTGAGCAAGAAGGCTGTGACCAGCCACACAAAGGGAAAGTTTTTAGCCAGACTCCTCCACTAGAGAAGAAAATGCAAGCTCGCCCCCTTGAGACAAGAGAAAGAAAACACTGTGTTCCATTAGAAGTAACAGAAATATAGAGAGAATTCAAGAAGATTTTAACCGGAAATAGTTGAACACTGCCCTTTGCACAACCCCAAAGAAACAAATATTAATACTGTTGTAAAAATAATTAAGAATGGAAATTCAGTTAATGTGATGTTTTGCTGTGTAGTTATTAAAAAAGGAAGAATGGTTTGGGTTTACATTACTTTCTTGACTGGGGACCGTGCGTTTAATGAAGAGTAGACTTTCCCAGTAACCTAATACTCAACATATGGGATTTTATAGTTGTGTTTGGGCATATTTGTGCGGGAGTGTTTGGCCGCTAGGACCGCAGGCATCCTGACAAGATATACGGGCCTGCTGAATTAACTGTTTCAAATGGCTAATAAGCTTATGTGATGAGCATTTGGAAAAGTAATTATTACAGAGATACTGCAATGAACAGACACCCCAGGGAAGCAAGCTCCTTCCTAACGAACCTGGCCAAATACCGAAGGGTAAAATATCCTAAAAGACACGGGATAGGCTGGTCTGCAGTCCTCGGGCAGGGGAGCAGTAGTCAGAATTCCTTCCTGATCACCACAGAGCATATTCTCAAAAAAGAATGGTCCCAGAAGGCTTTCTATTCTGCACTTAAGTATCCAATGTCATCTCTATACCTAGTCATATCATTCTTTAGGAAATAAAAGGCAGGTCTGGAAAATCTTAGTAATTTCTACACCAAAAGCCAACTGTTTGGATAAACAGTATCTTGGTGATATTCAGCTGTAGCTAACAGACTGTGATAAGAACATGAGACTTATTTTAAAGTGAATCACTTACATCCTAAAAGGGCCAGAGGAATTTTTCCAACCATCACTGAAAACACAGTAGTATAATGTAATGGTCTTAGAGTCTTCGTATGGGTGAGCATCTTTCTGGGTTAGAATGCAAAAACCCATCCAGGTGAACTGGATTCCTGAAACTAGAACCTCCCGGTTTGACTTTTCTGGAAACCACAACATAGGACAAACATTATTAAAATAGAAGTTAAGTCCTAATCTAGCTTAAAGAGTTGATTAGTTGTGAAGTACGTCAAGTCACTTAACTATCCTGAAACCACCTTCTCCTATAAGGTAAAAATGTTGAGAATGCAGAGACTTAAAGGCCCATTCAAATTCTAAAGGTCCCAGAGGTACAACAAGTTCCATGTCTCCCAACTCAAATTAATGTTTGATGCCATTCCTGATGTTTTTATAACAGTAATAGAGAAACTGTGTCTTGATTTAGGAACCACTGTATGCCACTGGTTACTTAAACAGAGACTGGAGTCTGGCGTTGGGAAACTGATTAATAATAATAGTGGTAGGTCCTGTTCTAAGCGCTTGATATGTATTAACTCACTGAGGGGGAAAAGATGGCAGGCAACAAAAGGTAATCTGAGACTCTTCAAACCCATAATGTAAGAGGGGATAATGTTGAATATTAAACTGTGACCAGTATTAAAATGTTGGCATACTTAGTAACAAACCACAACCATAAGATGCTGATAAAATGACTAATGGGAACAGGTATGTGTAAGTGAATGCCTTGGCCTCCCAAACTGTGAATACTTTTCAACCCAGTGAAGAAGTATCTCTTTGGACCACCTATTGTCTACTGAGAAACCTCAGCATCTAACACATGCCTGCGTTCCTTGGAGAATGTACACAAGCATTCATCTTCATACGGATTCCTTTATGAATCATGATTTTAAGCATTACTGACTTCTCAAGTAAGGGTTTGTGTACAGCCCCGATGGTCAAGCAGGTAAAGGAATGCAAAATTCCTCAAATCCTTGATTGTGCCACACTCAGCAGAGGGCTGTATGCACTTCGACCCTTAGGTGCTTAGAGAAGGTGACAGAATAGGGAGAGTCCTCCAAGAACTCAGAATGGATTCCTCATGTACGTTTACTAGAAAACTGCCATAAGTGCACCACGGTTCCAGGTTTTCAAGACAATAACATAAGATACACAACTTCTTTCTGTTTTAAAACTGGAAGAGGATGACTCAGTGAAGCAGTAATTCAATGAAGCAATGACTGGCCTGTTCCCAAGGTCAACACACAGCCTGGGCATGTGTCAGAAAGATAGGATTAAATAATATTAAACTAATGCCACTCCACCCTCCACTACAGTCTCAAGCTCACTCTTTCAGGGTGAAAAGTAACCCTTTTCAGATTGCAAACACACAATCCAGGGGGTTAAGGCCACAAGATAAAGAGAGGTAGGGAAGCCATGCTCTGGAGAGACAAAGTCAAAAAGCTAATTCAGCAGAGACCCAGAAGCGAACTCTCTGCCTTCCAACGTGCAGTCTAACATGGAGTGTTTCCACCACAAAACAGAACAATGTGAAAAGAAAACAAGTGTACTTGCTCTCTCCTTCTTTTCATCTGTTGGTGCACAAGCATTCTCTAGGCCAGGGGCTCAGTGCCTGGTTTTGTGTAGCCCATGAAAAATCCCCAGAGCGGGCTTTACATTTTTAAATGAGCAACAAAAAAATTGTTCCAAAAGGAGTATTTCATGACCCGCATGTCATGCGAAGTTCAAAGTTTAGGGTCTATCGATCGAGTTTCACTGTAGCCCAGTCACACTCATGTTTACGTGTAGCCTGTGGCTACTTTCACATAAACAGCCCAGTTGGCCAGTCGTGACACAGCCGGTCTCACAGAGCCTTAACATACTCTGTCCTTCACCAAAAGTCTGTGGACTTCTTGAAAACATACACAGTGAATATAGTATATGAAGAGCTCAATGGGAAAGAAAAAAGAGAAACTGAGACCCGGGGAACACCAAAGTGTGGGCTCATGCTTTATCCTTCCAGTTCACAGCAAATGGGGCCAGTGCCCCAGAGCAACAGGGGAGAGAGGTAAGTGTTCAGATGTCCCATCAGTCCAACAACGCTGCGAGCACAAACATCTCCACTTCCCAGACCTGAAGACGCACGAATGTAGGTTTTCTCCAATAAGCAAAGTGGAAGCAGACATAATGCCGAAGGCACCAATATTTCCCAGCAACGGACAGGTCACAGACACTCAGGGACCTCCTCAGAGGGCCTGCTCACGGAGCCTGGGGCAGTCAGCAAGGTCGCACCCTGCTGTGTCGGCCTCCTGGCTCCCATTCCGGTTGGGTCTGACCTTGGGCCTGTCATGGCACTCTCTCGAGGGTCTAATTCTTTCACCTGAACATGAGACACTGACCAACCAGAGGAGCATTCTCTCTCTCAACTCTTCTAAAACCAGAGGGAAAATGAGAAGAGGAAGGAGAACAACGAAAGGAGGAACTTTAAAAAAAAAAAAAAAAAAGTAATGTTCTGTTTTCTTTATAATGGACAAGATAAAATTAGGATAGAGGTAACCCTCATGGGAAAGCAAAGGGTCTATGGCCAAGCAGCAGGCTCTCTTCAGTGCAAGACTAAGAAACAGGCATTTGAATTCAAGGATGTGAGCTTGTTCCTTCCCTTTTTTAGGGGCTTCTGGAAACAAAGACACACATGTACCCATGCAGGGTGTGTTCTCTTTTCTTTCCCCAGGGACAAGAGCAACATTTGTCTGAATGCTGCCTGCGCTACAGGTAACCGCCCAGGCATTAGTCATGAACATTATCTGTAATGAGGAGTGGCTACAACAGTCCGCACCTCCCTACCACCGGACTCCAATAAAATGAAGCCTGTTTATCACAGTTCATACACTTGAAATAGCTTGGTAGGGTATGGTTCTGTTTACCTACTGGGGTAACTTTAAAGAAAAGTACCACGTAGCCCTCTGAAGAGCAAAAACAGGGCCCTGTCAAGTCTAGACAAAGAAGACTGATTTTCTGGGGGGGAAATATGATTTAGTCTTAAAACTTGATTTTCAGCTTCCAGAGGATTATTATTTTTTATTAACCAGCAAGGACTTTTAAGCTTAGAGCACTGTTTCTCTCAACAAGTTTGTTTGTACCTTTAAGTTAATAGCTTTTAAACAAAAAGAATCTCAAGAACCCGAAAAAAAAAACATTTTTGAAAACTTACTGAATATTAAATATAGAATTACCAGTGACCCAGCAAATCCTCTACTGGGTATACGAAAACATATCCACACAAACTTGTACACAAAGGTTCCTAGCGGTATTACAACAGCCCAAGAGCAGAAACAAGATCAAATGTGGCCAGTCCATAGAATGGAGTATTACTTGGCAATGAGAAGAAACAGAATATTAATCAGTGTTACAACATGGTTCGACCTTGAAAGAGTAAGCTAAGTCAGAGAAACCGCTTGTGAAAGACCACGTAGTTATATATGATCCCACTAACTATATGATCCCACGTGACTTTCCAGAACAGGCAGATGCTAGAGGCAGAAGGGAGATGAGGGACACCCAGGAGCTGGACAATGGGGAGCGATGGGCTGCTAAAGCATAGGAGGTTTCTTTCTGGGATGAAGACAGTGTTCTGAAATCAGACAGGGGTGACCACTGCTCTGAAATCTACTGAAAACGACCAACCCAGGCACTTGGTACGGGTGGATTTTACGATGTGTGAATTATAACTCAATACAGCTGCTCTAAAAAAAGCTAATGAAACTTTTTTGTCACTAAAAATGGTATGTCACACATTTTAGACAGTTAGTCGTGAACTCTAAATTAAAATCTCATTTTTCCTATCAGTTTCTATATAAAGAAAGAGCAGTCAGGTTTAAGGGGTTACTAGATCTCTTTCTGTGACACCTTAAACACGATGACAAACTCAAGTCTCGTGCTCCTAAGGGAAAATCTTTTTCATTACAGTCTCCGAGGGACCCATGCAGAAGGGCCCGTTCCAAACCTGCGCTGGGTAGTGTGTGTGTGTATGAAAGCTGAACACAGCCACAGAGCCACATCTCCACGCGATGGGAGAAGTGGCAAGGGGGGAAACACTCTCGTCAAAAAAAAGTTCCCCAAACAAACCAAAAAAAACAAAACAAAGCCATACACCAGACACATCAGACCAGGCTAAACACATTTTGTGCTCCTGTAGACTTAACTGCCACTTACCGCCTGGGTCGCCAGGCCTTGCTTCACGTCAGGCGTGGCGGCTGCGGCTCCTACGACCACCTCTTCAGAGGCCGAGCTCGCCCTGGCATTACTCAGAAAATCCACTTCATCTGCGGCTTTCAAGTCTGGCATTTCTGAAGAGAACAAGGGGGTTACAAAGTGTGTCCGAAAAACCGGTGCCCGTGTTTTAGTATTGACACAACACATCCAGGCTTCACGTGTTTTGTTTGCTTTTGCTTTTGTGCAAAACGGGAAAGTATTCATTTGCAGCTGGTGTCATTTCGGGCCCTGCGCTGAGCTGTTCCTTTATCACGAGGTCCACACGGTTTCCCCTCGCCTCTGCACGGGTTTGTAGCTAAGCAGACGTGCAATTCAATGTCTGCTGAATTTCCATTTTCACTACTGACTTTTCCTGACAAATCCGTGAGTGCGGTGCTGACTGCGTATGGGAGAGTAAGTTCACAGGCTTTAAGGAACAGATTAATAGCTGAGGCTAGGTGGCCCATCTTGACTATCGTCCAAGAAGCCAGAGATGTTTATATTTGCACAGGACACAGAGGAAAGATGTGTCTTGAATGAGATAAAACCTTTTTAGAGGTGTCTGACTTTAAAAACACACTGCACACTCTCATCTAACCATCACTGCAACGGACAAGACTGAAGTAGTCTAGTAAATAATATATTTTTTGTATTTTAATTTTTATTTCTTTCCTAACCAAAACATAATCACAAAGAATTTTTTTTTAATGATTTTTAAGTAATCTCTACACTCCACATGGGGCTTGAACTTACAACCCCCAGATCAAAAGTCATACACTCCACCAACCGAGCTAACCAGGCACCCCAAGGAATTCCTTTTCTTAGCAAAATGTGTTATGTTTTCTTTAGAATTATGCTCACTAGACCAAACAGTAGTGTTTTTGCTACCTGGCCACCACATGGTCAAGCAAATACAGGAAGGAAGTGATAACTTGATGTCTGAGGCAAACTGAGCCTTTGGCTTTTTTCTTTTTTTAAAGGGGGCTGATGACTGAACATTTAAAATTCACCTCGATAATACAAGTAAAAATAGAACTATCATGTCAATTTCATGTGGAAATTTTTCTCTGGCTGATTTCAATCTCATCATGCCACTACTCTGGCAGAGAAAAAATGTTCCATACACCAAAAGGCAGAGAAGTTTCTTTCACCAAAGAGGAGTTTATTCTACAGCACACTGTGGCATGCCCAAAGGTCTCCTTCGGGTGTAGGAAAGCTGCAGTCTTACAGTTGAGCATTTATAAATCCCCTTATTTATAACTACAATCTTACTAGCAATTTAAACAAGCTTCCTTGCCCAAAGAACAAAAACCTATATGTTATATTTCATAAAATGTAAATAAAGTTTAAAAAAAAAAAAAAAACCTAAGCAAGCACCTTAGAAGAACTCACTGATCCAAACATTTCTAAATAAGAGTAGTAATTTTTTTGGTTGTTGATGACTTCTATTTTAATTATTTGGGGAAGTGATTTTTTGCACACCCTTATTATTCTACACCCAGCAAGTGAAAATAGGTATCTCGGCAGGCAGCAACTAATCACGACCGTGAATAGTGGTTACTGAGACAGGAGGGGCACCGGCCACCTCTGCAGCCTGGCCTGGCTGAGTCCCAGACGACTAACTTCCCAAACCATGGTGATGGATGCTCAGGATGAGTGAAGGGCCGCATCCCCGCCTTGTGACAGGCAGTTCTGTGTTTTCTCATGTTAATTTCTATCTGGCAGCATCTACAAACAGAAGCCAGTGCCATGCGGCTCCTTCCAAGCCAGCAGTTATCCGATGTCTCTTCACTCATAAAACACTGTGGTTAAATCCATGAGTGGAAAGTAAACTTCCCAGAAATTACCCTTTGGCTGAGGTCACACTCAGGTGCTTTTTCTCTAGGGCAATGTGACCCGGGACTTTCCCCAATTCTGCCTTTTTTTCTTCTTCTTCTGAAGAAAGCCCCTATTTCTTGGTCACTGGCTGCTTCTCTCTGTAACATAAGACCATGAGCACTGCACACATATGACTCTTCTTGGTAGCAGAACCAGCAACTCGCCCACATACATCAATCAAGCCTAAACCCAGAGATATGAGGAAATTTCATCCAACTCATTTTCCTTCCTAAAACCTTAAAGACCTTAAAAATCATTTCATTTCATTTCATCTATACCCTATCTATACCCTATAGATGAAATCACCTATGCCCTATCTACAAACTACCAAAAATCAAAGTCTGAAAAATCTCCCCGGTTTCTACCTTTTCTCTCCGGATATTAGAGACTCAAACTTCACAGAATTTGCACTTGCTCGGGTCAAGTTTGGACTACTGAGCCAGAAAGACAAATAATTCCAGCCCGTGTGGCCAAAGACACAGCACCTAAATGAACACAGCCAGGCATCAGCTTACAGCCACTCCCATTCTTCTGAAATGTCAACCTGCCAGGGCCCCCAAAATAGACTTGTTGTTGTATCTTATTTTAAAAATTAGAGACCTTTTCATTTAAATCCTGACATAGGAGCCAACAAATTTCTAGTACTAACAATCCAAAACATGAATAAGACTAAAAACGCCAAGTCACCAAAAATACTGTAATACCTAAGGCTTCTTAAATTCCTCAATGGGAATAAAAAGATCATAATTGGTTAAAAGCCCTTTATCGGGGGCGGAGGGGAGGAGGACCACAAGTTGCTCTTTTTCCTAAGCAACTTCTTTTCTGGTTCTGTTGGTCATTTCTCTACACGCCCCACCCCCACACTTTAAACACATACAAAATCACTTAAGGAGATTTTCAAACATGACAAGAGCAGCAAAAACAAACCAACAATAAGAACAATTCAGGCTACTTCTTACCTACGCAGGCTGGGGGTGAGCATGGAGACCAGTCCTCTGTGTACACCTGGCAACAGGTGGTGGCATCAAAGTACGAATCGAACGGACCTTTAACGATTCAGGAGTCAATGCCACCTTGGACTCCAGCTTCGGCTTCAGCCTCAACCCCCAAGAAGAAGTTTTATTCACGTAGTTTATTTCCCCCAAGCCACAGCGGTTTCTCTTTGCTCTCTCTGGACATGGTTACCCACAGATGGAACAGGCTGCTGTGTGAGCAATCTGCTCCGGGCAGCTGCTTCACCGAGATAAGCAGACACAACGTGTGCGCTGTGACAGCAGCTCAGCAGGCTCGGGCGGACATCCTGCATCCCATCCCCTACCCTGCACACGGGCCCGGATTCCCAGACTGCTGCCCAAAAGCAACAGGCAATGGAACTGGAAGTCAGCTCCGGGGCAGGAAAAGGAGGGCGTTCTCTCCGTTCCCCTCCCCCGTCCCGCCCCCGCCCTCCCCAATGACCTAATACCACCATTTTGGATGTAGGGTCATTCGCGTAGAACGACTCTTACAGCTGTTTCATGAAACCACCCTGACTCTGAATTTGCTCAGAATACAGACTAAGATGACAGGGAAGGGAAGTGTTTTGGGCTTATAAGCAAAACATACTTTTTCAGCACTGCTTTTCACAGCTCTAGAAAAAAGGACTAAGCCATGTGAATAAAAACATCTGTTAAATTCTTTTATCATTGTAAAGCACCTGCGATCGAGACCAATTTTCTCGGTTAGCGAAACTGCAGCTCCTCTGGTGTGGCAGAGCGTTTACAGGCTTAATCAGTCAGGCCTGGAGTCTACAATACAGGAAGCAAAATCTGTCCAACCCTGACGTCCCCTCTTCTGACGGTGGTGACTATTACCTTGGCAACTTACCCAATGAATGAAAAGACACTTCTAGACCACAAAGAGGCCTCCTTTTTATACCAGTATATCTCTGAGGCTCTTAAGAGAGTCTGTCCCTCAAACTGCAACTTCTGTATTCTGTTTGCTTACCTACTGCGGTCCCAGATCCCTCAGCGGCTAGAACCATCTTCTCCAGCTCCTCCCTTTCAGCCAAACCTGCTGCAAGGCTGCCAGCGGCTTCTTCACAGATACTGCCCATGTGTGGGCTCTGCCCAGGCAGAAAAGAGCTCCCTTTCCCTGCAGAAGCACTCTCTGGCTGCTCAGTCACCGGGCCTGCCTCTGAAGGACTGGACGGTGACACGTGACCAGTCCCCTGCCCAGTGATCAGTGCTCCGGAGGACTTGACTTGGTCCAGCACGGCCTCCACTATGCGACTCGCAGCCTCCTCGATGGAGCCTGCTCCCTCGGGCAGAGGCACAGCACAGGGGAGAGGGGGAGTGCCCCCTGCCCTGCCTGGGGCCGGCTCACCACTGCTTGAGAGTCCGGTCTCGGTGGGGAGCTCCCTGGCAGGTGGCTGCTGGAGGACGTGGTGCGCGTCAGCGTCCACCTGTGCCCTGCTGGCATCGGCCACACCACAGCTGCAGTCTGCTTCCTTCCAACCGACAGGCACCATCTCGGGAGCAGCGGCGCCCCGCAGGTCCATCACACCTTTCTCTGCTGAAGCTCCGGGCAAAGCCAGGATCACAGTCCTCTCCTGGCTCAAGGCTTCCGAAATCGGGAGGTCTTGGGCGGTGTGTGAGACAGCCTCTCTTCTGGCCCCGACAGTATCTTCTGTGGCATTAACCACAGTAACATCCAGCCCCACATTTCCACTCACCTCACCAGCACGGCTTTTACCTTGGGATTCAGGGCTCTGCACGCCAATATCCAGAGCAGAAGACCGACTGCAAGCAAGAGCCCCAGCCCCATCTGGTGACACACCTGGCAATGCAGCCGAGCCACTCTGCTCTGCACCCGAGGCTTCCTGGTGTGGGTCTGCAGCCAGACTTGCTCCCCGTGGCACCAGGCTCTGTGCAGCCCCACCTTCAGTCAGCAGCGAGACTGGTGGGGCCACTTCCTGGTTACACTCAGTTTCTGCGTTCAGGCAGGCCAAGGGTGCGTCCCGGGGACCGCCGCACTCAAGTGCTCTGGCCTCAGTGCAGACAGCCGAACTCCGCTCTCCACAGAACTCCAGTGCCTCCTGTCCAGGAGGTGGTGTTCTCTGCTCTTCCTGAAATGTACCTGAGGAACAAGTGTCTTCCTTAACAGAGGCACAAGTCACTGCTTTATCCCTGCCATCTTGTCCTTGAGCTTCAGAGCTTTCTGGAACCACCAGATTTTTTCCTACCTCAGTCAGAATGGAATCGGAGGCCACAGTGGCCTTACCCGCATGCAGCAGAGAAGCATCAGTGCCCCCCTCGATATCCAGAACTTCGGGGGCTGCTGAAAGGCAGGGAGCCCCATGTTCCCCACTAAGCCCCATGGGACTGGTATTCCCCATTTTGGGCTGAAGACGGAGAGCAGTGGAGGGCTCAGGTAGGCCTATGACACCGTCTTCAGAGGGCTGCTTATCAGGATCGCTGGAATCTCCGCCTGGGCCATCTCCACTATCTGTAGTCGTATGTAGTTCAGAAGTTGCTGTTCCCTTTTCTTTCTGGGAGGGGACAAGAGAAAGTGCGTCATCTTTGGTTACTGATTCACTGCCTGGCCTGCTTGCCAGAGGAGTCTTGTCTGATGTCATTGCCTGGTCTGGCATCCGTTCTTTCTCGGCGTTGGGGACAAGCTCCTGTGGCTGCACCTCAAGCATATTTGTTAAAGCTGTTCCTGGGTTCCAATCTTTTCCCTGGCCCTTTTTATCTGAAACTTCAAGAGGACAAAATTCCGCCTGTTCCTGGGTGCCTCTTAGAGGGTCAGGGGTGGCTATGTGAGCCTGGGGACCTTCACAGCAGAGGGCCGGGGGGGGATGCTGTGTGAGGGGCAGTCCTGGGGCGGTGGCCTCGGGCTGGGTACCTATGCCACCACAGTTTTCCACAGCCAGGATGCCATGAGCAGTCGCTGTGCTCTGCCTACGGGCAGGGATGGTACACGGAGTGTCCCCTCCAGGTGTAGAACAGAGGGGCGACTGGCTGTTTTGGCTCTGAATGGGAGATGAATCAGTTTCTGATTTCTCGTTCGGCTCGTCCTTTTGTGGCCCAGGGAAGGTCAGATCGGAGGGGGACGCTGTCTCACTTGTGCCTGCCAAGGGAGCAGAAGGATTGAGCCCATCTGAAGTCGTGTCTTCTGCAGCAGCTGGAGCTACCGGGGAGCTCTGACCCACGGGAGCTCCAGCACTCCTTTCACAACTTCTTGAAGCTTTTGTCTCTGCAGTTTTCACAGGGGAGGCTTCTCCCTTCCTAGATGCAAGTAAAGACTCAGCAGGTTCGTTAGCACCCGGGGAGCCAGTGGCAGAGACGCCGTTTGGAGCAGCGGCTTTATCTGCAGGCTGCCTTGTGACTTTTACGTCAGAGGCTCCGGCTGTGCTGATAGGAGAGTCCTCAAACTTTTCCTTTGTACCTTCCCTTACTTCAAGCCCATCCTTCTGGATGGCAGCGTCGATGCTCGGGAGACCACGTTCTGTCTCCCCTGCAGTCCCTGGGACGCTGACTGCCAGTTTGCCTCCAGAGAAATGCGGAGTGGGAGCGGAGCCCGGTTGCATGGCCACGTCTCCCTGCAGGAGGTGGTCTCCAGTGCTTGGAGACTCCTGGTCTGTGACGAGTGCAGAAGATTTTGTTCCAGTTTCTCCATTTCTGACTTGACCGGATGGAAAGTCTCCTGCGGCCTCTCCTCCACAAGCAGGTATGCTCAGAAGGCGGCTGCTGGGGTAAGACTCTGCTCCACAGTCCACAGGAAGTGAGGGCTCCGCTTCATCCCCTGCACCCCCCACACCTTCGGTTTCCTTCTTACAGGAGCAGTCTGTATTCTCTTCTGCAGCCACAC
>RCUC01128785.1:0-12447 GCA_003697995.1 Taxidea taxus jeffersonii | reverse complement strand
TTCTGCTTTTGGATAGCAGGGAAACCTATATATAATATATATGAAATATATCATAATACAAAATCACATTATGTATAATAGATAATAATATGTAAAATAAATAATAAAAGGATGCACATATACGTATATGATACACATATATCAAGAAGATCTTGTGTGTGTATGTGTGTATGTATGTGTGTGTGTAGGCATATAAGTAACTTTCTGTTGAAAGTCATTCTCAAATCTATGCCTTGCTGCAATTTGGTGTCCTAAGTGCATGGGATTACCTCATTTTAGGAAGTTCCTTGTATAATATTCTGTTTTATTGTACTTACTTTCATTTGCTCTTCTCTGGTTTTCTGCATGTCCAGCTTAGTACTTTCCAGATGGCAAATGCTAACTAATTCTTGGTTGAGTTCAGTAGAAGTAAGCTTCCAGAGGGAATTATTTTCCCCCCTAAGGATATCTAAGATGGAACTTTACTAACAAAGAAAGGATTTCTTATAAAAATCACAGTTTAATTCAAAAATCAAAGAACCTAAACAATTTGGAAATAAAATCCAAATAGTTAAGCATTCTCTCTCACTTAAACCATGCATCTGCCTTCACAGTTTATACTGAAGGAAATTTATTTTTATACTAAGCACTTATTCATTTAGAATATATACGCCCAGGAAGATCAAATAAACATGTTTTTTTAAATGGCAGAATGCAATAGCTATTGGTATACTAATTAACCTTCTTAAAATCCCCAGGATCCTTTAGACATAACAATCTTAATACCACACAGTGATAGGGGCCACAGATCCAAACCATTATTTAGAACAAATTGAGGCTCCGGAAGCGACTTACCCAAAGTCCCACAGTTAGTAGGACTGTGTGGATATGATGTGTCCTATAAGTGAGTGCTAACCCTCTAAAAAGTGTTGCTCTCTGTCTGGCCTGTGGACGGACAGCCCAGATCACAAACGTACTCATTGTTGAGAGCTTACCAGTACACCTGATAGTAACTAATCATCATCATCTCTGACCCATTTTTAGTTTAGTCTATGATGACTCATGTTGAGAAAACAGAGGCAGTTATATTTTGGAAAACAACAACAACAACAAAAAACCAAACCCAATCTTACCATGTTTGTAATATGCTCAGGACTGTGCCAGGTTCTAATCACTGAAATAAGACACAGTCATTTGACAAATGACATAGATTCCCATACTCTCAGAATTGACCAGAGATTGCCCATGTAGAGACATTTCTTTGGAAAGAATGATGAGGGTGAAGTCACAGAGATAGTTCCTGAAACTAGCATCAACAGTCTACCAGATACTATACCAGACCTATTAAAGATGTTGTATTATATAATTCCCCCGATATTCTGTAAGACAGCAATTAGAAACCCCATTTTACAGACTGAAAAACTGAAGCTATGCTGGTTAAGCCACTTGCCAAATTCACTAAGCAACAAAGTAATAGAGTTACTATTTAAATCCAGGGCTGAAGGATTGTATAGGATTCCCGCTGTACTACATAACTTCTCAGACAGAAAAGATTCAGCAAAGGGGAATTACTAAGTGTTTTCACTTTATTCGGGAAGTATAATTTGGATCCAAATTCAGGTCATGTCATTGAGGACTTTCTGAAAATATGTCTTATACTGCTTTTATTTTTTGAAAATCATGAGTGCCATGATTCCGTTCCTCAAGAAAAGAAATAATAGAATCAGAAACAATAAGTAGAATAGATTTGTAAGAAATAAATCACTCTGAGAAAACCTAATTACCTTCTTTCTTCCAACAGAATTACATGGCCAAAAGAAAATGGAAGTACAAAAGACACAATATATCTTGATTACTAATATAACAGATAGTGTCTTTTAGACATTAACTCGCACAATTAATTGAAAATCGTCTCAATCTGGAATAAAAATTGACTTCATGGAAACAAAAGGGCAATCTCATAGACTGTCAGGGACCATTCTGCACTGCCTGCCTTGCCCTGCCCCAATGGCCATTCGTCATGGTACTTGTAGGGGCAGCAATTGTCTGGAATTACAAAGCAGACAAATGCTTCTGTCTAGTGCTGGCTCTGCCTAGCTAGGAGACCCAACTTGCATTAGATGAAATAAAAGTGGGGAGCCATGGAGAAGTACGCACCATGCAAATGAATAGCAACTGTAAAATAAATGCATAATAATTCAGGAAATGAAGTGCGCAAAACCACCAGAAGGAGCCATCAGGACCTCCAGAATGTTGTAGCTGAATTTAAACTGAGGAAACAATGCATCAGTCAGAGTCAGCCTTGAAAATGGAAAGGAGCCACTGGGACAGGAAGTGAACCGTGATGGATTTAGCAAGTTCCGTCACCTGCCCAAGAGCATATCTGTCATTGAGGGTTTGGAGGGAGAGCTAAAGCACTAATGTGTGTGAATCTCTTAATTTTAACCACCTGAACTTCAAGGTCACTCCATGTAAAGAGGGACACCATCAACTCACACTTCTCTACCCCCTTGAAGCCGGGCACGTGAGGCTTCACAAGTCAATGAGATGACCTGGAGTGGGGTTAGTAGTAGAAAGAGGCACAACCTCCCGTACTGAAGATAGTTGGAACCCACAGAGCGGTAAATAAAGAGACAGATCCCTGCTTTCTTCCTGGGAACCTGTGGATTCTTTTGAAGTTAGATCTTGGTTTAGTGAGAAGGCATGGAAGGGGCACTGTGCTACGCACCTGTTGGGCCTTTGGCCAGGACAGAGATGGTCGCGTTTGCCAAAGTGATCACACCCTCAGACTTAGCCCAGGAGGTATCCTCATTCAGATTTTATACAGAGTGAGAATTTGAGCCACTTGTTAGGATGAAAACAAATTCTTTATGAATCATGAAGAGTAAAGTCTATGTTTGCTATTTAGAGATTAAAAACTGTCCCAGGCCATATTCTTGTTGCCTAAAATGAAGATAGGCAAACTCACTGTAGGCCAAAAGAGGAAGCCCTCAAAATGTTTTTCCATATTCTGGAGATCACATTTTGCCTCACTGAGTGTGATAGAGTGAGACTACTACAGCTCCAGACCCATGCTTTTCCGAAATTAGGCCAATGGGAAAGTGCCCCAAAGCGACAATACTTCTTACACAGGAACACGAAAGATTATTTTAGCAATTACTAACAAGCCATGTACTTTTGTACGAATCAGATGTCATTTTATACTTAACTGTCATGTTGATGCATTAGAGCAGACAGCAATGGTTTAAGAAAAATTCAGACAAGATGAAATAAACACGAACTTTCTATAAAACTAAAATGTTTGATAACTTTTTCTGAATAGGCATCATTTTTCCATCTTAGCAGTAAGGTGCATCTAGATTACACGTTCCATACGCATATTACTTGAGAAATCCTGGCTTGGATCCAGGAAATGCTGAATTTGTGAAAATTCGACTCCAGGATTTAGTCCATGCCCGAAACATCTAAAAGTGATCACCTCCCTTTAGGTTTGTAGCCCACTCTCTTTAATATCTAAGATAAAGTCTCTCCTAATTTTAACACAATCCTGCTACTGTTACTTCAATGGTCCCAGATAAACATTTTTGGACTATTTGACATTTTTTTCTAGAAATAATTATTTGTGTTATGTTAGTTTGCAGCAATGTTGATATTGTTCTTTTGGAGTTCCTATAGCTTTTTAATGCACAATATTGGGGAAGATTTTCCTGGTATAAATTTCACAAGTTAAGATGAGTCCTTTTTGGGCTATCTAGTTGCAAACAGATACTCTGATGACAAAGATAGGATCCTATTTTCAAATATCTGTGTATCAAAAGACAGCCTAAGTCTTCTTTCAAATAATGCTGAATTTGGCCAACTTCTGAAACTGGAGTAGAACCTTCCCAAAAATTGATTCTTTGGAGTGCAGTTAAGGATTTAGAACCACTTAGACTATTTTCCGGGTTACATGTTCTCCAAGGCTTGCATTTATCTGGGCAAAGTAAAGATTTCTAAAGAGAAGAACCACTCTTCAGATTTTTCATTCTGTCCATTATACTCCAGACTTGTTTTCAAACAGAGCCTACTCCTCTTAAGGTCATCACAATTTACTGAACTTACGAACATGTTAAAGGAACAGCTTCTAACTAGGATCACCGTGTTCTCTGTCTGGAGATTATAAATATATTTAGTAGGTGTTTGTACAGCTAAGCTTGATCCTGAGTTCAATAGAGCACTTTTTAAGAAATGTTTTACTTGATATAAGAATTGCCTTAAATATGTCATTGTTCTCTCTTGCTTGAACTGGTATGTTCATCTTCATCTCAGGTTAAACACCCTGTGATCAGTGAATTCTTCCCTAACCTGCCATTTGCTTCCAAGTTGTCCTGGATTGGGGCACCTGGGTGGCTCAGTGGGTTAAAGCCTTTGTCTTCGGCTCAGGTCACGATCTCAGGGTCCTGGGATTGAGCCCCGCATCAGGCTCTCTGCTCAGCGGGGAGACTGCTTCCCAACCCCACCTCTCTGCATGCCTCTCTGCCTACTTATGATCTCTGTCTGTCAAATAAATAAATAAAATTAAAAAAAAATTGTCCTGGATTCCTTCCCATTCATCAGACTTGCAGTTAGTGGTCTGTATATAAGCCCCATACACTACCACTCTGGATAGTGAGCAAATGTCAGTGTATGGTTCTGTCCTTTACTGCAGGACCAGTATCTAGCAGGGTGCTTGGAACATACTCAGCATTGAAAATATGTTGAATAAATGAATTATTTAATTGAAATTTTTGGAGGAACATTTGTGAAACTCTTTAAAACTCTTTGTTCTACTATTACTACGCTCATAGAAAGAATTCCAACAGAACTGTGTCTTAACTCACTGGGTCCCATGAAAACCTTGACTTTAAATCTCACTGAAAAGCAAATACAAAACAAAAATTCAAAACAATGAGAAACTCTCTAGCCAGTGACACTTTGTAATGACATGCCACAGACATGAAGGGATCTGTTTATAATACAATTTTTCAAGCATGAGCCAAGAAATTTTTGCAATGCAGTCAGCTTAGTAAAAAAAAAAAAAGTTAGCCTGCAAAAGAAATGCGGATATAGGGGCGCCTGGGTGGCTCAGTTGGTTGGAGCCTCTGCTTTCGGCTCGAGTCGTGATCCCGGGGTCCTGGGATAGGGCCCCGCGTCGGGCTTTCTTCTCCGAGGAGAGCCTGCTTTCTCCTCTCTCTCCCTGCCTGCTTGTGATCTCTGTCTGTCAAATAAATAAGTAAAATCTTTAAAAAAAAAAAAAAGAAATGCGGATATATATTTTTTTAGACATTAAAAATCTCTGTTTAGGGAAATTATCCTCCTGCTGATCTGTAAACTCACTTATGTATAGGTATAAGCAAAAATGAGAAGAATTTAAATAAATTCTAAATAATAACAAATAAATTCTGCTGTAAATATATTTAAACCTTCCCAAACTGGACAAATTTTTATTAGAGAAAACAGAGGAAACCAGCAGATGAATTTGTTAAGTAATCGCCAATTGTCCTTAACGAATCTTGGAGAATGAAAGATATGCCAAAAGATTAGAGAAGAGAAAAAGTATGGTCTTCACATGCATAAAGAGTGTATTCTGTGAATTATCAATCTATGCATTTGGTAGAGATCAAGACAAAATTCTAGGGGATATTACTAAATAATAGTTTTAAGTACTTGGAAAATAAAGGAGAATGGGCAAAAAAAAAAACTCTGTTTAGGTTACATATAAATATGCCAATAGATTTAAGAATATGAAGTATAAATTTTGTCCAAATAAGGGCTATATTTGGAGAAAATGATGCTCAAATTGCTTTATAAGAGGATTTTTTAACCTGGTGGGGCATGGATTAGCCTCACAAAGTTCATAGTTCATAAACTACCTGAAATTGTGAGCAAATATTTCAACTATGTCTAAGTACCTTTTATTAGGGAGAGAGCTCATAGCTTCCTTATCTCAGCTTCTAACTCAGAAAAGTTAAGAACTGCTTCAGTAATATCTGAGAATCCTAATGGCAAGTAATACTACTTAGGTGATATTGATTATTCACAGGTCATGTGGATCTCAGAAACTGTAATGTTCAGAGGGTTATTTCAAGAGAACCTAAAAACCTTACAGTATTCCTGTAATGAGTACAAATGACTGACTCCAAAATATAGGCTGGCATTTTAGTGATATATAAGGTGTATGTGGTACCACATATTTATCATTGATAAAGATACCAGACAGGGCATGTCTCATTATCCAAAAAGCTAAAAGCTTTATAAATCCCTCAACATAAAGATTCATATTAGTGGTATTCAAACTTGTCTGTAAAGTTTCAGTATGACTGTTTTCATTAATAAATTCATTAGTCAGGGCACCTGGGTGGCTCAGATGGTTAAGCCTTTGGCTCAGGTCCTGGGGTCCTAGGGTCTTGGGATCGAGTCCCAAATCGGGCTCTCTGGGGGGTGAGGGGACGGGGCTACTTCTCCCTCTGCCTCTGCCTCTCTCTGTCTCTCATGAATAAATAAATAAAATCTTAAAAAAAAATTCATTAGTCAGGGTGCCTGGGTAGCCAGTAGGCTGAGTGCCTGACTCTTGATTTTGGCTCAGGTCATTATCTCAGGGTCCTGAGATTGAGCTTCCCATTAGGCTCTTCGCTCAGCAGGGAGTCTGCTTCTCTCTCTCTCTCTCCTTCTTCCTTTGCCCCTCCCCCACACGCACGCAATCTCGCTCTCTCTCCCCTAAAATAAACAAATAAATCTAAAAAAAAAAAAAAGAAAATTCATTACTGACCGCATATAGGGAATATACAATGTTTTCTTGGGAAGAATATCACTGCCAGGGGCATCTGGAAGGCTCAGTTGGTTAAGCATGTGCCTTTGGTTCAGGTCATGATCCCAGGGTCCTGGAATTGAGCCCCATGTCTGGCTCCTTGCTCAGCAGGAAGTCTGCTTCTCACTCTCTCTCTCTGCCCCGCCCCCATCCCCTTCTTATGTTCTCTCTCTCAAATGAATACAATTGTTTTTAAAGATTTTATTTATTTATTTGAGAGAGAGAGAGAAAGAAAGAATGAAAGAGAAAGAGAGCATGAGAGGGAAGAGGTCAGAGGGAGAAGTAGACTCCCTGCCAAGCCAAGAGCCCAATGCAGGACTCAATCCCAGGACTCCAGGATCATGACCTGAGCGGAAGGTAGTTGCTTAACCAACTGAGCCACCCAGGTGCCCTATCAAATGAATAAAATTTTTTGAAAAAGAGTATCACTGTGAAATTATGCTGAAGGCTTAATTTCGACCTCCTATTCGACCTCTATTACGTATTTTCTGAAGAATGCAGGGTTTATGATGGTAGGTAGGAAAATTCCATATTTTCAGTCATTAGAGAAATTCATTATAAGTCAGAACCTCTGATTTTTTTACTGAGATATAGTTGACATGTCACATTATATTAGCTTCAGATGGACAAGGTAAAGATTCAATATTTGTATATGGCATTGCAATAAGTCTAGTTAACATCCATCACTGTACATAAAACGTCTGATTAAAGATTTAATTTTTGCAATTATTTGGACATCAGTTAAAAATAAATTGTCCTCTTTACGAGAGGGAAGATGGATGGGAAGATGGATTAAACAAGTGATGGGGGGGGTGCCTGGGTGGCTCAGTGGATTAAAGCCTCTGCCTTAGGCTCAGGCCATGATCTCAGGGTCCTGGGATCAAGCCCCAGATAGGGCTCTCTGCTCAGTGGGGAGCCTGCTTTCCCCCCTCGCCCCCGCTCTCTGTGCCTGCCTCTCTGCCTACTTGTGATCTCTGTCTGTCAAATAAGTAAATAAAATCTTAAAAAAAAAAAAAATAAACAGGTGATGGGGACTAAGGAATGCAGTTGTTGTGATGAACCCTGGGTATTGTATGGAAGTGTTAATCACTAAATTGTACACCTGAATCTAATAATACATTGTATGTTAACTAGCTGTAATTTGAATAAATTCAAACAAACTTAAAAACAAAACAAAACAAAAAACAAAGAATCATATTAAATAAATAAGTAAATAAATAACATTGTCCCGAAATAAAAATTGACATTCTTAGGGTGAAAAATACAATTTATAAGTCCCTCCTATTCGACATAAATAAGGCACTGTTGAAACTCTATTTTATTTAATCATCATAAAAAAATCTGTGATGGATATACTTTTACCCTCATTTTACAGAGAAGAGAACAAGTCTAGTGTGAGTAAGTAATCCACCCAAGAACACTGAATAAATCATGATAGAAATCCATATCCTGGGGTGCCTGGGTGGCTCAGTGGGTTAAAGCCTCTGCCTTCGGCTCAGGTCATGATCCCAGGGTCCTGGGATCGAGCCCCGAATCGGGCTCTGCTCTTTGGGGAGCCTGCTTCCTCCTCTCTCTCTCTGCCTGCCTCTCTGACTACTTGTGATCTTTGCCAAGTAAATAAATAAAATCTTTAAAAAAAAAAAAAAAAGAAAGAAAGAAATCCATATCCCTGTCAACTCTTCAACTTTTTCCCTGCTACTCATGACTTTTTAAACACTAAATTTATGGGGATATAATTTATGTTCAATAAGCTGCATCCATTCTAATAATATGATTTAGTGAGTTCTAATAAATGTATACACCCCTCCAACAATCAGGACAGTGAGGATTCCAAGGTAATAGTTGTAGGATATTCATAGCACCTTCGTAAGTTTCCTCCCATCTCTTTGTAGTCAATCCTCTGTCTACTCATTAAGCTTTTCTTTGCCTTTTTCAAATTTTACATCTTTATTGAATATAATCCACACACTATAAAATTCAGTTGTTACAGGTGTTCAATTCAATGTCTTTAGCATGTTCAGAGTTGTGCCACTAATACCATATTCTAACTTTAGGACATTTTCATCACTTCAAAAAGAAACCCCTTATTCATTAGCAGTTACTGCCCATCTCCACTCTTTCCCCCTGGCATTCCCATCCCCAGCCCTCAATAAATACTAATTTACTTTTTGCCTAGTCTTCACCTTTCACCTAGATGGAATCGTATGATATATGTTTGGAGGCAGGGGGGATAGTCTTCTTTCACTTAGCATAATAAAAACTCATGCCCCCAGTACTCCACTTCTAATTGTCAAATATTCCACTCTGCAGAGGTACCACATCTTATTGACCCATTCATTATTTGTTGGACATCGGAGTTGTTTCCACTTTTTTACTTTTATGGTAATGCTGCTATAAACATTTGTGCATACATTTTTGTGTAGACATATTCTGGTTTCTCTTCACCTATACACCTGAAGTGGGACCTCCAGTTTCCTGCCCCCCACATAAGGAGTTTGGAAGCCATCACTTCCATCCACACAACAAGGAAAAAGCTGAACAAAATGAAAACCAACAACTCTTCTTGGCTGCATCACAGAACCGAGGTCACAGGGCAAAACACAGCCTCAACAGTTGGTGAGACAGGCAGTCAGATACAGGGAATCACAATTTAGTGAAGCAGAAACCCAAGCCTCACTGTGGGCAAGTTTGAAAGTTTAAAACTTCTGGAGGTCCTAGTCTTAAAGGAAGTGCCCTGACCTTCTGTAAATTTTACCTCCAGAATCCTGCCAGGTTCTCACAGTGAAGACCATGGAAAACCACTCTCCTACTTCCAGGACAGGGAGGGGCAGGGCAGCCTTTTTAAAATACCCCAGAGAATTCTGTTCTTAAGGAGACCTCTAGCCTAACCAACCGGGATTTTACCAGAGCCAAAACAGCCTAGGACGGATAGGGAAGGGAAATTCCCAGTTGCCGGCCTGCTCCACACTTCCTCCCAAGGAAGGCAAATATCCAGCTCTAGTCGTTTATAGTCTTCTCGTCTCAACTAGGCCTGACAGGGACTGAGAAGCACTTGTAAAAGTCGTAGCCTGGGGCACAAGCTCACTGAAAGACCAGACCACAGGCTGTGGAATGCTTATCCTCCCCTCCACCTTACCACAGTATCAATAGGGATGCAGTGTAACTACAATGGAGGGACACAGCTGAAAGAAGGGCAGGCCTCAACTTGTATTTAGGAAGTCGCTAGGGAAACCCAAAGATGATAAGGCGACAATAAACTGAACATTTTGGCTTTTGACATATACAGCCAGAGCAAACAGTACACAGCCTAATCCTTAGCTGGGACTATACGTGAGTAAACCCTCATATGAAAGTTATTTGACTCTGTTCCTTATCATATCAGCATATCATGTCACATCAACAGACAAAAAACACAGAGTGAAAAGACAGAGCAAGCATCAGAAGTAGACTCAGATAAGGCACGGAGGGCTATTGGAATGACCAGACTGGGAATTTAAAACAACTGTGGTTGAATACTGAGGGCTCTAATGAAAAAAGTAGACAGCATGCAAGAATAGATGGGCAATGTAAGGAGAGAAATGAAAAAAAACAAAAATCTAAGGATCAAGAGGAAATGCTGGAAATAAAAAACACTGTAATAAAAACCAAGAATGTCTTCGGTGAACTGATTAATACACTGGACATGGTCAAAGGGAGAATCCGTGAACGTGAAGAAATTTTGAAAGAGACTTCCAAAACTGATATACCAAGAGAAAAAGAAAGAAAGAAAGAAGAAGGAAAGAAAGAAAGAGAGAGAGAAAGAAAGAAAGAAAGAAAGAGGAAGAAAAAGAGAATAGCATATCCACGACCTGTGAGACAATGACAAATGTATTAATGTACATGTAAGGGGACTACCAGAAGGAGAAAAAAGTAAAGAACAGAAAAAAATATTTGGAGCATTCATGGCTGTGAATTTCCCAAAACTTTTGGCAGATATCTATAGTGGATTCGTTGGGTCATATTTTAACTGCATGTTTAACATTTGAGTAACTGTTAAACTATTTTCCAAAGTGACTGCACCACTTTGCATTTCCACCAGCAAGGTATGAAGGCTGCAATTTCTCTACATCCTTGCCAAAATATTGTTGTCTTTTGAATATTATAGTCATCTGTTGACTACTATAGTCATCCAGCTGAATGTGAAGTCATACCTTGTTTGCTTTTCTCTAATGCATAATAATGGAAAGTGTCTCTACATGGGACTCTTGGTCATTTGTGTATCTTCCTTAGAAAATATCTATTTTCTTTGCTCATTTTTAGCTGGGTTAGTTTTCTTCTTATTGAGTTATAAAATGTCTTTATATTTTCTGGATATCAGTCCATTATCAGATTCGTGATATCAGATATATGACTTACTAATATTTTCTATAGACCTGTCTTTTCATGTTCTTGATGAGAGTATTTTAAGCACATTTACAAAAATTTACTGTAGTCCAATTTATGTACATATGTAGGTTTATGTATATATGTTCTTATGCATGTTTGCCACTTGACAAATTTTGACACCAAACTTGTGTTTGGTGCCATGCCCTCATGCCCATGAAACCATTGTCTAATTCAAGGTAAAGGAGATTTACTCCTGTTTCCTTAAGAGTTCTATAACCTTACCTATTAGAATTATGTCTGATCCATTCAGGTTAAATTTTTTATATGGTGTAAGCAAGAGAACCAACTTTATTCTTCTGCATGTGAATATTCAGCTGTCTTTACACCATTTATTGAAAATAATATTCTCTTCTTATTAATTTTTCTTGACATTCTTGTTGAAAATCATTTGCCCATAAATTTGTTTCTGGACTATCAGTTCTAGTCCATTTATCTATGCATCTATCCTTATGACAGTCCACAACATCTTGATTTGAATTCAGGAGATGTGAGTACTCCAGTTTTATTATTTTACAAAATTTTCTGGGCTACTCTATGTCCCTTAAATTGTTAATGAATTTCCTAATCAGCTTGTCATTTTTGGAAAAAAAAAGAAAAACCCAACCAACCAAACAAACAAAAAAACAAAAACAGCTGGGATTTGGTAGAGATCACATAAAATTTGTAAATGAATTGGGGAGTACTGTCATCTTGATAATATTGTCTTTTGATGCATGAACATGGGATGTCTTTCCATTTATTTAGATTTCCTTTAATTTCTTTCAACAAAGTTTTATAATTTCCAGTACATTTAAGTATTACACTTCCTGGTAAATCTTATCTGTAAGTATTTTATTTTTATGATGCTACTTTTCCTGACCTCTAACAATTTTTATGTGTGATCCTTAAGATTTTCTATATACCTGATTATGTATCTACAAAAAGTGATAATTTCCTTCTTCCTTTAGAGTTTGTATGCATTTATTTCATTTTCTTGGTTACTTTACCTGACTAGAAACTCTAAAGCATAATAGCATAATGCTTATTAAAAATGGGAGGACAGGGGTGCCTGGGTGGCTCGGTTGGTTGAGCGTCTGACTTTTGACTTTGGCTCCAGTTGTGATCTCAGGATCCTGAGATCAAGCCCCACTTTGGGCTTTGCACTGAGCATGGGGCCTGGTTAGGATTTTTTTTCTCTCTCTCCCTCTGCCTTTCTCCTGCCCTCACTCTCTCTCTCT
>ML101333.1:7516-20042 GCA_003697995.1 Taxidea taxus jeffersonii | reverse complement strand
ATAAAAAAGAAACCACGCTTTAGTAAGTATCTCCCTCTCGTCAGCAACCTTTGCACATATTTTCACAATATCCACAGATAGATACTAAGACTGCAATTGCAGAGATGATGAACTGAATTCAGAAGAGTTAAGTAACTATCCAAGGTTACACAGCAAATAAATCATACAGATCTATTACTGCCAGAGGACTTTACTTCTTTAACTGAGCCACTCTGCCTGAAACCTTGGCAGTAGTAACCTTGAGCTCTACCAAATGAACCAAATTAACGTTCTGTCACACACAACACACACACACATACACACACACACTCTTATACAAGATCTTACTTTGGATTGAGTGTTAAAAAATAGTTAATGAAAGCTCTGAACATTTTAATTACACAAATGTATTCGACTGGCTTAGCAGCTACAGTAGAAGCTGTTCTGGCTTCTGCCAGGGCTACTTTCTCTAATCAGTGAAAAACCCATTCCCCAGGGCTAGGAGTATTGGCTGCTGATTATTGATAGGTCCACTTTTCCTAAACAAAAACAAAAACAAAAACAAAGCAAAACAAAATTTCCTGCTAGAAGTCATCTTGCCTGGAAGTATCTGGGAAATTATGCTTCACCTTCTATCCCCACATGGCCCCCTATAGCCAATAACTGACTGAAGTGGGTACACAAAGCTTTGTGCCTTTGCCTCAAGGTTGAACAATGCCCTGGTGTCAATCAAGCTCCAGAGCTCCCCAGAAGGCAGGTTGATGTCAGACTTAAGTTGAAACCTCACTGCTGCGTGGCTCCTGCTTTCCTCACTCCCTTACAGGTTCTCCTAAGTGCGCTCTCCTGCCTTAGAATCCCTGTCTCAAGGGGTCAAGGTCTTTCTTTAAAGGCATCTGATGTAAAACATAAGTTTCTTGCAGTTTCACTACTTATTTTTGTAAAGGCATTATGGCAACAGGGCAACAACCCTATACAAGTAAAATTTGGCAAACAGAGTATCTTGCTTACATATGAGTCTTGTTAAAGAGAAGAAATATTACGTGAAAAAACTTTAAATATCCCAAGTAGCATAAAATACTAAAACTGCCTTGGGAAAAGTAAAAGATATAAAGGTTCATATAATGCCATTAAATGCAATAAACAGAACAAACTATAGTACGTGACAAAGAGAGAAGAAAATGGTTTTTGGTGGGATATATTACAAAAATAGTAGCTAACTGTGGTTAAATAAACTGCAAACAAAATAGTATTTTCTCCTTGATTTTTGCCCCTGGGGATGGCAGGACCATCTTTAATAGAAGAAACAAATCTTAGTTTCTTTTTAAGAAATAGAAAATAGAGTGCTTTACCACATTGTAGAATTACTCAGTAGCAAATTTAACATTATTCATTAATTATTTCACACAGGCATTATTTTCTTAGAGCATCAGGAAAAAAGAAACATTAAAGCAGTGAAGGAGAAAATGACTAGTTTTTTCTACATCAATCATTTGTATGCCTTCCTTAATATTTTGTAAATTTATCACCAACATGAACACTGTCACTGGGAAGGTAGAACTGCCTGGTTTCTTGGAGCCCTCTATTTTTTGTCCAAATTTTCATAAATTCCTGCTTGGTAAAGAATCACAGATTCCGATGCCTTCACAGACTTTTAACCTGTGTGGTGAATGCTTCAATATAGTTTCTCTTAGAGTACTCTTTATTTTCTTTCTTGCCATTTATTTCTTCAGTTTTGTTTTTTCAAAGTCAAATCCCAGGATTCACTCAGACTACTTGAATAAGAATCTATTAGAACTTAAGCTCAGGAATCTATACATTAAAAGTAATTAAGGGGGCGCCTTTGTGGCTCAGTTAGTTAAGCATCTTCCTTCAGCTCAGGTCAAAATCCAAGATTGCTGCCCTGCTTCTCCCTCTCCCACTCCCCTTGCATGCATGCTCTCTCTGTCAAATAAATAAATAAAATCTTAAAAAAAAAAAAAGCACCTTAAGCCCTTAAACTTACACAGTGTTATGGTAATTATATCTCAATGAAGCTGAGGGGCCCTTTAAACAAGGGTTTTCAAAATTGGTGCACATGCACCCTTAGAGTCACACAGAACTCCCAGTGGGTTCATGGACACACAGCTATATGATAATCATTTTCTAGAATCTCAGCCTCTACACAGATTTCTTCTTAAAATTGGCTAACACTATTCTGGATCGCAGCATCCTGTCTTTTCCTTTCCAAATTCCCTTTTCTCAATTATCTTTCTCTTTCTTTGCTAAAAGAGAAGTATATTACTTGTCTGGGTGCAACCAAGGCAGACATGCCAAACTAAGGAACAATTAGAAAATGCATGGCTCCTATGAAAGAGTCTTACAGGGAAAACAAAGAGCTTTGGCAAGATACAGTGAAGGTAGCTATGCCTTTTTCCAAAGTCACCAAACAAACCTAAATCTCAGGGCAAGGTACAAGGCTTGTTCTAGATGATTTCTATCCTTTCTATATCTATCATCTTTTATCCTACTCTGGACAGTGATATTTTTATTTGAATTGATAATAAAGTAAGACTTATTTGACTTATTGGTTTGATAATACAGACTGGCATTTTACCGTTTACCATAAATTAAATAAGTTAAGCCTGCAGCTACAAGCTTTTGGCAAAAATATATTTATAGCACAAGAAAACACATTTTGTGAGGACTTAATTTTATGAGGCATAAATTTGCTATCATAAATTTGATATCAACTTTGTGGAATAGTGTATATTATTTTTCAAAATTTGGGGACATATATGAAGGAAAAAATAGATGATGCACGGTACTCTAAAATTTTCAAATTATTTCTTCTAGATAAATTCCAAAGCAAACAATACAGTCTGGCAAGTGAGTAAGAGAGGAAGTCTGCAAAGGTCCCATTCAAATTCCTTTTTAATTTTTCTTATCTACCTTTGAGTTCAAGGGGAGTACCAAAAAGTAGTGTCTGTACTGAGCCAGACACAGAGGAAAGTTCTGGAGGAAACTCCAGAAACACTGTAGTTTATCTATATAAGAGAATTTCAAGGTAAGGTGGCCATTTTGAAGATAGGTTCACTCAATTAAAATTCTTAATCATTCCATTATTTCCAAATAAAAATCTGAATTTTTGAAAATTCTAAGTTTATTTACTAGTTTTTAAAGGAGATTGTTGGCAGTTCAAAAGATAAACTATGTTAGTTCAGTTTTTGATAGCACACACATCTACTACAAGTAGTCACCATAAATTAATTTATATAAGAAGTTAACTGTATAAGAAGTTGATTTTTTAAAAGAATCTCTTAAAAATCTTTCTTTCCTGAAGTATTTAAATCACTCTATCAAAATATCATAGAAAAAATATTTTAAAAACTATTTGTGAATTTAACACACAAAAGAATCATATTTAGCATTTGCTGTTTTTGTGATCATCTCCTAGGATTACACTTCATTATATTCCAAAAATTTCCCAATTGAAGCCCTTATTTTAAAATGTGCAAAATGCGGGGCACCTGGGTGGCTCAGTGGGTTAAAGCCTCTGCCTTCCGCTCAGGTCATGATCCCAGGGTCCTGGGATTGAGCCCCACATTGGGCTCTCTGCTCAGCAGGGAGCCTGCTTTCCCCTCTCTCTGCCTGCCTCTCAGCCTACTTGTGATCTCGATCTGTCAAATAAATAACAATCTTTAAAAAAAATGTGCAAAATGCACAGGTAGAGCATATAGGATTTTATCCAAAGACCAGGAACACTATTTATATGACTGACATTTAAAATGGTTATCAAATAATTCTCAACAACATTACTTGCAGCATAAGAATCATGAATGTTCTAGAAAAGACAACGATAACCTTAACTGATGTGAAAAATAAGATATATTCAGTGTTTAATGGCTTTTGTGAATTTTTTTAAATGTGAATTTTAAATGTGAATTTTTTAAAATGTTTTATAAAAAATTCCTTCTAGTCTTCTGTTCTAATAACTATCTCTCCATTATTATTCCACATTAGTTCCATTTGCTGATTTGATGAGTAAAAGCCTAGTGTCCAGATGCAAATTCTGCTTTCTAATGTTAATCTAAGAAGCAGAATAGCTGTGAGTCTGTCATTCTCCAGCTAAAAGCTTGAAGGAGTCACGGGACATTATTGTGAGGAGTACCATACAAATTTAAGCAATACAGTATAATTAGAGGAATTGTTGGTTCTGAAAGTTAAAATTCATATGACTAAAAGAGAAAAAAAAACATGTAAAGATTTGAGCTCTTTCCTGGTCAAGTGATGTCACTAAGTATGAAATACTATTCATTTTCTCCTAAATCACACTCAGACTTTGAAAACCTGTTCTGAATGAAGCACAGAGTGAGATGAGGAATCCCACAATGGAGTCAATGTGTGATTATCATGGAATTAGTCGATGACTCTGATATGAGTGAAAGGCAAGTTACAAAGATGGATGTGTTATTTAAGAAGTAGGGGATTAACTGTATTAATACATTTTCACTTTTGGACAATGTTGACCAACGGGAGTTCAGCATTCCTAAAATTAGTATTCAGGACCATAGCAGATAAATACAAGGCGAAGGAGAGACTTAGAAGTAAAGCTATCTTGCCTCTGAAGACTAAACAATTATATTTGCAAAAAGTTAGCATTTTTATGAAAATGAAGAAATATTCCATGTGGATTAGATTTCAAATAATGTTTAGTTTTTGAAATATATACATATATATTCTCATATATATATATACATATTATATATATATACATATAAAAGAAATCCTGATATATAGTTTAAGGTGCTCTTTTCATTCAAGATATAGAATTTCAATTATTTTATTTTATGATTTACAGAATCAAAGATAATTAAAATAGCTGCATCTGGACTTAATTTTCAGATTTTGCATTATGGCTGTGCCGAAACAAAGACCAAGTATAGGGAACACATACTCTGTTATATAGTGCTTGGCAGACAGTACACACTTTATAAACATGTGTCAAATGACTGAATACACAATGTCTTTGAGAGACTGTGTGGGACAAGAATAAGTCTCCCTATAGATCCTCATTATACTTTCAAATATACTTAATGGCATGTCTAGTCAATGGTTTATTGGCAGTGCCTCTCAAATTTCAATTGCAGATTTTTATTCTCCAGCTTTAGTGAACCAATTTCACATTGTCAAGTCAGAGACTGAGCTGCGTGAGAGGAAGATATTCCGGAAGAAGTGGAGACACAAAAGAACGGGGTGGTCTGGGCAGAGGTGGTGGGGCAGAAATTCTGGCCTATTCAGTTTCTCTTGTCGGCTTCTTAGGGTTCTAGATGGAGTTGAATACAGCCTCGGCTTTCAAAGTCATATGTTCTAAAGTTCTCACCAGTTTGAAAATCTTGAAAATAGAGAAAAAATGCACTTCAATAATAAAAGAGAGGTGGGGAGGGAAGAAATAGCTCATAGTATGACTTTGTCCTTTGTACAAAAGTTTAGAAACCACAACATTCTCCTCATTTTTTTTTTCTCATTGCATTTTTCCCCCTCTGTGCAGCAGGAAAATGGGGAAAATTAAGAGATATGGAATTACAAGAGTAATATGAGAGAAATAGACAGCTAAGAATTGGTTAGGTAGATTTTTCTTAACCTGAGGTTCTTTCCATTGTTTATTATGGTAGACATTGTTTACATGACAATTCCCAACTTTCTCCTTCCTTGCTACTTTCTGCTAGAGAGGATAGAAGGGAGTCTTTCCCAATTTCCTTCACATCCAGGGAAGGCACACTGTTCCTATCTGGCCAATGAGATGTAGATTTATACTGCTGATAATGTCTGGAAAAGCTCTTGTTTTCTGATAAAATAGACAAATATTTGTTGAATGAATAATGATGGATGGATAGATGAGTGCTTAGGTTTTATAATCAGAACAAATGGTAAAATTGGGTTGCCAAGATTTTATTTTCCCATTCTGGAGTGATTTACAACACCAAAATGCCAGTGTAAAATACTGATAGGTAAGTTACAACATAAGTTATCAATCTGTACCCCTCCCCTGATTAAATAGCTTGGTCAAGGTCAAGAAATAATTGAAAAGTATTTAAAACAAGAGAAGTTTCTTATGGATTAGGACAGAAATATACAGGAATTTGTGTGTATCTGTCGGGGTGTATATTAACGCATGATTACTTATTTAAGGTATAACTATTTGAGGGGCCTAAGTAGTGTCCCATCATAGCAGTTCCTGAGAGAGTAAACTTTGAAGAACTGCCATAGAAGATATTTTCATATTGCACATATTTCTCTGTTGAGCTCTTTCCCATCCCATAAGGGACACTCCATTTTGACAATTCTCAGTATACTAAGTCAACTTAGCATTCATTCCTTCCATCCTTCCCTTTTCTTCCAGGTGGCCCATATGTTCTGGAGAACTTACATAATGTTATTGCAATAGGAGGGAGAGGAAGCTGAATGGTTCTTGGCCACTGTTTTTCCTCCATGGTAACATCTCCTGATTCATTTGAAAATCATTTACTTCTTTGGCCATTTAATTTGTATGTCTGGTAAGTCAATCATCATCTCTCCCTGTTGGTCTCAATCCCTAGTAAACTGTCTTTCTTTCTTATGACCCAGCCCTCCCCAGTCTGTAGATTATTCATTTAGCTTGGAGGAGAGAAAAAACCCAAATGATTAGATTCTCACAAATCTTTCTTTCTTATACTTGGACCACAGATTTACTCTTGAAAGGTATGATGTCATACTGTGGCTTCACCAGGGGCAAAAATGATTCTGCCTTATGGCAGAAGAGTTGAGAATAGTTCTAGTGTAGAAGACAATGTGGTAGGGTGAAGGTAGCATGGAACTCTTTGAGTAATACTTGCCAATGCCATTTCACAATTTACCCAGTACTCTGTTAAAAGAACTAATCATTTAATTTTTAGTTTATATTCATTATTTTATTAATGCAATTTCTATTTTTTTGAACATTGACTTTTATTTCATGTGTGGTATAGTGCTAAATATGTCTGAATAGAATATTGAAGAAGACAGACAAGGACTCTGCCTTAATAGAACTTACACTGTATTTGGGGAGAGAGACTATAAATTAAATAAATAGAAAAGTAAAATAATTACAGAATGTGAAAATTAATATGAAGAAAGAAACAGGTTGAAGGGATAAAGGGGGAAAATCATGTTATGTATGTGTTTTAGAACTGCTCTTAATATAGTGGTCAGGTCCCTCTGTTCTCTGATTCCCATTTAACTATCTGCTCCATTCAGTCTTCTGCCTCTTAGTCCTGGACTACATAGGCACATTTTGTCAGGTTTTCACTACCTCAGTACTCCTTTATCCTATCAGTTTTGCCCACTCTGTCGAAACTTCTCAAACCACTCTGTCGAAACTTCTCAAACCATTGTGCAGCTCTTTGGAATAAAATAATATACATGCTCTTTATATATCTATTTAATTTTTATTTAAATACATCTTTGTAATGTCTTTCATTCTATCATCACATCTCATTCATCTCGTCATCTTTCCATAAACTCCTCTGCTCAGACAGGAATTAATTCAGGGACCTTTAATAAAGGTATCTCTCTTTGTGTGGCTATGTTTTCTTCTTTTTCTTATTTTGCTCCAAATTAGTATTTTCACTTCTAAACGCAAAGTACTTCCACCTAGTAACTAAGAAATAAGCCTCTCCACAATAACCATAAGTTATCAGGTGCCTATTATTTGGCAGAAACTGTACTTACTAATTTACATAAAATGTCTCATTTTATCCATATAATATTCTTATGACAGAGGCAGACCCAAGCCCAGAAAGGTTATTTTCTTGAAGTGTCTATACATGCTGGATTACAGTGGAAGTGCTTAGAAAGCAGTGCTGCCTTGAGACTGAGCACTTTTTGAGGCATTTTTCAGCCTCTGCATAAGTCATATTTTTTGTGCAAATCTGCTTTAATTGTCAATCAGCTATACATGTTAATTTTTTGATGTTAATAAGAATATCTAATTTTTAATGTTAATAAGCAATGTGATCCTAAAATGTCCATCTGCCATTTTTTATATGCATAGCAATATTCTAAGTGCAAAAGCAAAAACTAAATTTATAAAAAGACATGTAATCATTATTTCTATTTTGTCATTAAATTATTAAATTTTACTGAAGGCTTTCTATTAGAATTAAAATTCATTTTTCAGAAGCCTTTCTCCCTAGGAACTTCACAACTAAAAAGCAAAAATTTGAAAGTTTTAGGTTTTCAGTGATAAAAGTGATTTGTTGAATTATATGGCAATAATTACCCTTATAAATCCAACTATGAGACCAGTCATCCATGTGCTGCCCTTTAAAAGAAACCAAAACTGCTGACAGATGTCTACAAGCTATCAGGCAATAAGATTTTTATCAAATTATGCCCTTTTGTTTTTGGCTCTGAAACTGGTTACAGCGTCACTCTTAAGAAATGTGTGAGAGTAATATTCAACCAATAGTTGGCTTTATAATGTACTGCAGCTCTTCCTGAGAACATTGTGGGGTGAAAAAGAAATGCTACATTTTTTTTTCTGTTATGTAAGGCAAAGGAAATGAGTCTAAACATTAATCTGTTAAACTATCACAATTATGTTTACAGCAAACTAGTGAAGATTAGCCATTACAGAGAGCCTTGGTGGTTTTTAGTATCAGATACTTATGATCAAATTTTGTTTGAACAGTACACCAGAATCATATGTTTTATCACCTAGATAAAAGAAATATAGAGAGATGTTTACTGTGTGTAAATATAAAGAACAAGGTGTCATAATACTAGCATATTTATTTTTATGGGATATGTGGTTGGCAAACTAGTGCTGGTATGTCCATTCTTTATTACTGGTCCATGACGAGATAAGAAATTGAAAGTAAGCATTTAAGAATTGGCTCTTTCTGGGTGTCTAGCTACTGACTTTCAGATTGGAGAGACATCATTTTTTCCCCCTGATTCACAGTCCTTCAAATCTAGAATTATACCATTGGCTATCCTGCTGATCCAACTCACCCTGCTGATCTTGAGACTTGTCAGCCTCCATAAGCAAATTCCTTACAATAAATATCCTTATATGATTAAAAAAAAAGAAGAGAGAGAGAATTTGTACTATAAATAAATATGTAGTAAATACCACACTTAGAATAGATATAGGTTATGTTGGGATAATGTGGCAGCTTTTAGGTCAAAACCCTCAAATGTTTTAAGATGTACTTTTCATGAGGCTTAAACTTTAGCCACTTGCTATTGTTTCTTTATAATCTCAGATGGGGCATTCTATTCATGAAAGGTCAACAAAACCTTTGGGTTTCATAAAAGTACATTTAAGGAAAGAATGAGAAAAACCTTATTTCTTAGAGTAAAAAAAAAAAAAAAAAAAAAAAAAAAGGTTAGGCAGTGAGAGCAGATATCACAAGCACTGAGTACATAAGTGAAGGAAATCCAAACAACTAGAATGGCTTTCTGAGCTGAACAGGGGGGGAAATAGAGAGCTGAACTATCCCCTCCATCCTTTTCTCTGCCTCCCTTTCATCATGGGTTTGCTGTACAACAGGGTTCAAGTCAATAAGGTACAGGTGGAAGTCTGTTAGGCTTTTTCTGGGACAGCTTCTGTTTTCTTTCTTGAAGGGAAAGAAGTTGCTCATGCCCCTCCTTTGCCCTCTACTTCTAGACTTTGACAAGTCTAGAACTGTAGCAACCACCTTTCATCTAAGAGAGAAGTGCCCAGGGACCTGCAGAGCTGAATGCCCTGAGATCATTGAGCCTCTGCACCAACACCTATAACTATTTGCTTGTTATAGAACAAAAATATCTCCTATTTATTTACACTTCTCTTCACCAAATATTCTACTATTTGTCCCTGAGTGAATTCCCTTCTGATCTTAAGGTACAATCTCAAGAAGAAAATTTAGGCAACATATAGAGACAGAAATGGATCCACTTATGGTTAAGCCTAAGCTCAGGTAGTCACAACTGCAAAATATGGAGTGTATGCTTGGATTTTCAAACTGAGAGAAGCAGGTAGCAGTGTGATGGAACATTGAAAAGTGTAAGGAAATGTTTTTAAAAGAGGAAAAAGAGTAAAACTGAAGATTGCCCCCAATCTGCTATACTAGCAAAATATCCAAAAAATTGGAGCCATTTATTCCTACAGCAAGTATTTGAATATTTACTATATGCCAGATACTTAATGGCTATGATGTCTTGTAGAGTTCTTGATAGTTTAGGATATAAGAAATTTACAATTGATGGTCACAGTAATAAAATTACTTAATTTTTAAAGTGTATATTATATTCTTTTTTTTTCCTCAAAATTTTTGTGTAGAAGTTTGGAAGGAATCTGGACAATGGATCCAGTATTTATCCCCATGATCCTGGAATCTCATAAAGAGCTCAGTTCCTTAAAATGGCTAAAATGCAAAGCAAGTATGAAAATCTCAGAATTCATGAAAGAAACACGTGATTCAGTCTTAGTTTGATATGCCACATTGATACCTATATATCTTGTAAATCTGTATCCTTACAGCTTATACAATTATGCAGTAGCTGTGAAAAGATTAAAGGTAAAAACCAAAAACTACCAGCCTTTTGATTCAAGAGTTTTTAGTATTTTCAACCTTATCATGAGATACGGATACCAAAGGCGCATGTCTGTCATCTTTAGCACTTACATTGAACAGAAGAAAGAATTGCAAGAAATGCTTATTATTTTTTAGTCTTGGTTGTATAACACACAGATTAATCTATCTTAAATAGTCTTTTAATTATTCACATCTATTTTAGATTGCACTCTCTAAAAAGGCAAAGACCATATTTGAATGCCCAACTTCCTCGCAGAAGCACTGGTATATTTAATTTAAAAATGAGGAAACTGATTATCCATAGTCTCAAAAATATAGGAGTAAGAAAGTGAGTAAATTCTTGATAACTACAGAGCTTATTATGTAGTATAAAATGTATCTAGAATCTTCGGTGCTGTTCTCCTCCCTTCTTTTGCTTTTTTTTTTTTTTCCATCTCCAGCAAAATGTAGAAAGGAGAAAAAGATAAAATGTCCATTCATTTTATTCCATGATCAATCTGGTATAAAATATATAGAAGATTGAAGACCATGAAAGTTCTTAGATAACATAGGGTTTTAAATCATTGTTACGTTTCCTGTTCTCAGTGAGTTTGTGTGTGTGTAAGGGGTATGTGTGTGTCGGTGGTGGGTGGAATTCAAGAACATGTAGTTGTGGTTTTAGGGGGGATCTGAAAATATACCTCAAGCCACCGCGATGCAAGAGGCATGGAAGTTAGAGAAGCTTTTTCAGTCATAAACTTGACTAGATCAGCATCATCTTTCAGGCATTTCCTGTTGTTTATATTTTAATACAGTATTTAAGCCCATCTGCTTAATTGCTGGATATCTGCCTGGACTAGAATATACAACTTTACATCCTGTGAAAGTGACAGTGGCAGAGCCTTACAGGAGTTTTTGTTTTATGAAATTTAAAACTAGATGTGTGGGAAAAAGAAGTAAAAGTGGAGGAAGGAAAGATGAAGTATGTAGAACTAGAACCAGGCTTTAGCAATTATTGTGCCCTTTATAAAGAGTGTCATGGAGCAGTTTTCTATGCTCCTCCATTCTGTCTCCTCACTGTGTTCATATAGCAGAGCTGGTAGCCATCAGAGTGAGGAAATGAGAAAAGTGACGGCTTATAAAACAGGGAGCTATGTTAAAACCTCTGTGGGCGGGGCGCCTGGGTGGCTCAGTAGGTTAAAGCCTCTGCCTTTGGCTCAGGTCATGATCCCAGAGTCCTGGGATGGAGCCCTGAATCGGGCTCTCTGCTGAGCAGGGAGTCTGCTCCCCTTCTCTCTCTGCCTGCCTCTCTGCCTATATGTGATCTCGGTCAAATAAATAAATAAAATCTTTAAAAATAAATAAATAAATAGATAGATAAATAAATAAATAAATAAATAAAACCTCCCTGGGCATCACCTTGACAAAGAAAAGCATGTTATATTTTTTGCCATGTCAGATCAGAGGCCTCTGTTTTATACCATGACCTCTAGCCAAGAGGTATGATCTCCCTTCTCTCTATTCATATTATGTTCAATTGATGTGCTTGTCAGGTTAGTACAATGGAGGGAGATGTGATATAAGTCACAAATTTAAAATTAAAAAAATCATATTTTTCTCATTTTAGATATTCCTTTGTTACCTCTACTCACATTTATTGCTTTTCCTCTTTTCTCTTTTCCTATATTCTATTGCTAGTTTAAATGCCTTTCAAACAATACTTAGATCATTTTTTATAAAATTATTTCTAAATTTAGTTGGAAAACAAACTAATGTTAAGAAAATACAATTAGCCAATAACTATCCAATTACTTTTAGATAGTACAGAATACTTGTATTTTTTTTCCTTTTTATTTAAGCTTTATTTAAACATATAATGTAACCCCACCACCCTCTCCCAACCCCTCTGCCCCCCACCCCCCTCAGTTTGTTTTATGACATTAAGAGTCTCTTTTGGTTTGTCTCCCTCCCGATCCCATCTTGTTTCATTT
>ML101332.1:11876-36704 GCA_003697995.1 Taxidea taxus jeffersonii | reverse complement strand
CTACCAGCTCTCATATTTTTATTGTTTTTCTTTATAGTTCCTAATGGTAAAATGGAAGGCTTCTCTCTTGGTATAAGTAAATATTACTATTAAACTGGTTACATGAGTTAATTTCTTCATAGTTTTTAGAATAAAAGATTCTTATGTTACTAAAATGTTTTAGATAAAACAAAACTTTCATCTCTTTCTAGAGAGATTTGTTATAGTTGAATTATGGTATACCTTGTCTTTCAGTACATTTTCTTGATGAAACTACTATTTCTGAAGATTACAACAAGTTATTAGAGTAATTTGTGGCATAACTGAAAGGCTTATTGAAAAAAATACAGAGTACAAGAGATAATTAGGGAGTAAGTTTCATTTTTCTGGACCACATAGAATATATATTCACACATATTCAGTTCAATACTGAAAGAGTTGTTATAAGCTAAAATTTAAATATTCAGTGGTCAACTTGCTATTTCAGAATTTTAAAACCATAAAGAAATTACAATTTTTTCTTTCAATTCAGGGAATCTTATATGACTTCCTTGAAACCTGGCTGAGTCTCAGTTGTTCTTTAGTGATTAGTGCCAACTTTTAAACTTAAATATGTATTTTTGAGGTATGAAATATATCCAAAGAAAACTATATTTAAATGCTTTGTGATTTGTGTGCACTATAAAAACAGAGAAATAGAATTGGTGATAAAAACACTATTCTCAACTAAATGAATGTCTTGGATTTATAATTGCTTAACAGTTTAGACAATAGGGAAAAACAGTGGAAGTTTGCTTTTCCTGAGATGTGGCTATTGAAGATAAGCATCACACTGACATGCATGAACTCTAAACACCTGTCCAGTTTAGAGGATGCTGCCAGGCCACAAAAGCAACAGCTTACATTATAATGATAATTAGTCTGAACAGCGCTCAAAATTGTTTTGTAACTGAATTTTTTCTTAGAGTACCCAATAAAAATTGGTTGTAGAAAACCAATTGGGTTTTTTGTCTGTTTGTTTTTAATAAAAACTGCATTTTTAGGTTCTGGGATGTCACAGTGACCTTTATGTTACTCTAAACATTCTTCATCAATTTTCTATAAGTTGTGTAACTAGAAAAAAAAATTCATACTTTTCTTTTTCTTTTTTTTAATTCAGGCTTTTCTACAGTTAATGTGTATAACAAATTTTTTTTACAAAAACTCCTAAAAATCACTGAGGGCTATAACTCTTGATTACTATTGCCAAGCATGAGCTTAAAAAATCAAGCGTTAAAGTCCCATACTAAACATTTTAGCATTTCGATGATGGGTATCCATTTTACATTCACTTAATTTTTAATTCTTTTCCTTGGTTATAATGTTTGAGGATAACATGAAGCAAGATATGGATTCTAGGCCTCGTTCTGCCCTGAAAGACGTACTCTCGGACAACTCCCTTGCTAGCTCTGGGCCTTGGTCCCTTACCTGGACAATGACAATCTCAGAGATCCTTTCTTATCTTCTTTGTTGTTCAACACTGTAGAAATTGTTCTGAAAGACAGGACAAATAGACATGAAAAAAAATAGAATAGTGCAAAACTTGATTATTACTGTTGTCTAAATATTTAATAATAGATATGAAAGTTTTTAAAATAACAGTTAACCTTCATAGAGTGGTTACTTTGTCCAGGCACTGCTCAAAGCACACATATATTAATTTTTAGCTCACGTAATCTTCAATAAGATTATCTGAGGTAGATGTTCTAATTATTTTCATTTCACAAATGAGGAAATTGAGACCTTGAGGGGTTACTCACCTTTCTAAGATCATATACTTGCAAATGGTAAAGATGGGATTCAATTTGAGTCTCGTTCCAACACCCATGCCCCAAACCACCATATTACGTTGTCTCTCTCTAGGTTTTCAAGTATCTGTGCTGATATGCCTCCTCATATAATGGCAGTTGCCCTCCAGGCAATTCGTGTACCACTTCAGTGGTTTCTACCACTTCTACCCTTATGTACTCCTATATATGAAAGGACCATTTATTCATTCAAGAGATATTTATTCAGCACCTATTATTCTGTCAGGCTGTGCACTGACACCAGTGCCCAAGACCATTACATGTGGCACCTTCCCCAAGCAAGTATATACAGTCCAGTTTAGGTGATTTCTTTCCTCTCCCATGATAGCCCAATTGGGTTGAGTGGCACTTGCTCAAAAAGATGCCTAAGGTAACAGAGGAAGAATATGTCCAACTTCTTTATTGATGCATCCATAGGAGAGAGAGTAATAGAACAAGACCTCAGACTCCCTAGGACTCCCTATCATATTTCTTCATTGCTCTTCTCTGCTCTTTTTACATTATCCTCTCTGCAGATTGGCTGCCTCTGCTTCTCTGGTTCATATAATCTGCCCTAAAACATAGCCAAAACTGTTCTGTAACTTTACATCATATGATCTAGGCAAACAAGGAGAGATTAGATTAATACTTCTGTTCCCATGACTCTGAAGAAGACTAAAAACAACAAAGGTTATATTAGATCCTGAAAGCTGCATTAGCAGTAGTCACAATGCCCTGCTATTCAGCAGACATGGATGCATACATTTTAGCTCAATTTAAGGGGATTCGGGAAACATTTTCTTCTCTAAGTCATACAGGCAGAACAAAGAGCAAGCAGTAGTAGGGTAGTTTTCTTGTCTTGCCTCACTGGCTGGCATAAGACTGAGAGAGGTGAAAAATATATATTTTTCTTTGATAATTTCTAAATACAAAGAAGGAGGGAAAATTGCAATAGAAAGGCATTTTTCCATGTAATGTAACAAACAAAGCCCGTGCCCCCAAGTGCAGCTACTTGCCCATCCATCCCAAAGGAAAACCACAGTTCTAGGGATGGAGTAGTGTTCTTGGTCATACTCCATGCAAATCAGCATCTGACTTGCCCACCACATCAGGGTTCAATTAACATGACACAGTTTCACACATTTCTTCCCAGAGAACGTGTTCTCTGTCAATTTTTAATACTACTAAATTACTTTTAGAGAATTCGTGTAATGTATTTAAAGCCTCCCAATGCATTTTTAACACTATAAAATACAGTTAATTTTGTGAAAGGGGAATGTTGTCAAGATCTTTTAAATATCTTTCATTTATGTTAGAACCTGAAGTTCTTTAGTTATTAATACTCATTTTCCAGATGGCAATCTTTTTTTCAACATTTCTTGTACTGCCAACTTCAACGTGATTCCATTGCATTTAGAAATTGATTTTTACTTTGGGATGATGGTGGGTGTTAGTGGAAGAGAAAAGATAGGTTACAGTGACAAGTAGGTGCTGCCCCTTGCAGATATCAAAATACTTTGCAAAGTGTATGTTTGTATATATTCAGTTCTTCTCTATATATACAGAATGGCTTATGATTCGAAAATATTATTTCTCCCTCTGCCTTTTGTTAATGATATATAATTAAATAACGGCTAATGCTTCCTTGGTGGGAAACGGATGTTTTCCTTTTTAAAAAACAGATGCATTACAAAGCAACTCTAGCCATGCCAATTTCTGAAAAATATCAGAATGGGGAAAGTAGGTGTTTGAGTAAGATTCAGTGACAGGTAACTTCTGCATGTGTGTGACTTATGGCTGCGGTCAAGGTGGTCACTGCCATTCACGGTGTTCATATTATCACCCTGACTGTTTGAGACCAGTGTGACTGGCAAGGGTATACATTTATGGAAGACAGTTTGACTTAAAGACTGCCCTCGTTTGTGAGGTCAGGTGCTATTTGTCAAATTTAGTACAGGCTCTCTTTTCATTCATTTAACAAGTATTCATAGGATATTCTTACTTCAAGCACTGTATTGGTATCTAGAATATAGAGGTAAACAGGTACTTACAGATGCTTCCAGTCTCTGGAGAAATACTACACAAAAAGCCGCATGACTAATTATACCTATGGAATGTGCTGCAGAGGTAAAGTAGATGGGGATGGGAGAGTGTAAAAAGGGAGACCAACGGATCGGGGGAATCAAGGAGGCTTTTGTGAGGCAGGAACATTTATGCTTAGAATCATAGGATTCAGAGGATGAAGCCAGAGGAAGACATGGGAGAAAACTTCCAGATGAGGTTTGGAAGTCCTTCCAAAGAGGACAGCATGTGAGAAGACCCTCAGTCAGAAAAGAGGTGGTTGCTTTTGGGAATGGAAAAAGGATCCATTTACCTGGAATTTAGAAAGGAGCACACCATTGAATCAGTCCTGAGATGTAAGAGTAGGAATTGTTCCTCACAGTGTCTTCTCGGGTATAAAGAAATTTTAATCAGTAAGTGAAATAGGCAGCCACTGCTACATCTTCTACTGGGAAGAAACAATTTGATTTGCACTTTGATGCTAGACTGAGAAAAGTATAAAGGGAGCCCAGAGTGTTATGAGGAGGCTAGTGGTGCAGCAGTTCAAGTGAGAGGGGTGTTGCCTAGGAAAGAGCAGTATACTGAAGAGGTGAGATGAGTTTTGGGAAATGGAAATGAGAGGGCTTGGGTTTATTTAGATAAGCAGAGGTAAGAGGAAAAGAAGGTGTCAAGGATGAGCCACTACATGGTCCGTGGGAAGCTGAAGATGGTTTTAGAGTGTAGATCATATATTCCATTTTAGACAGGTTGAGTTTTCTTGTGACATGAATCCCATGGAGCTAAACAGTGGCTGGTATATAATAAGAAGAATACAATTACTGTGAGTTATTGTTATTATCTCAAGTTGATAGTTCAATTTGCAATCCTAGAGCTCAGAAGAAGGAGGTTGGACTTACAAATAAACATTTGGCATTTACTGGAGCATAGATGGTAGAGAAAGCCAATGAGTATGTGAGCTTATCTGGGCTAATGGGGAGGAATGAAAAGAAGCCCAAGGATGGACGTGATGCTGGGTTGTCTCTGATTGAGTCTCTTCCTCTGCTCTGACTTTAGCTTCCTGCATCAAAGGTGGACTTCCTGCTCTTCCCACAACTCTGCTTACACTGGAATGCTTGAAGCTGTCCATTTAAAGCCCTTAGTGAATTTTTATTGTCCATCTTCAGGATATTTCCCATTTCCTATGTTATTTATATAATTGGCATCATCATCATCACCATCTTCCTCCTCCGCATCATCACAGGTAACATTTAGTATATTCATTCTATGTGCCAGGCACTTTCTCAGAGCTTTTTATAGTTGACCTCATACTCCTCATTAAAACCCTACTAATAGTACACAACTATCCCCATTTTCATATGCAGAAACTGCAGCATCTAAAGATAATAGCTACCCACTGTCCATTTCCTACATATCCCTACCCTGAAAAGTGTTGCAGTTGCTTTCTTGGGCCTATGGTATCTTCATTGTAGCCTACTGAGTTCCAGTTTCTGTTCAGCCACTATGAGCTGTTACTTAGCTTTCGGCAATTACTTAGCTTTTGAAAGGCCCAGCACCACGTCAGCATGTAGTAAGTGTTCACTAACTTAGCTGTGTTGCTGTTGTTACTGTACCTTCCCATACGATGTTATTTCTTTCGGCGTACCTTATAGGAAATCCTGGTGATGTGGGGATGTTTATAACCAGTCCAACCTTGAAATTTTCCTGTATCTACTCCAGCCTTCCCAAAATGCCTGCTTAAATGATTTATTGATTTTCTAATTTAACTTACACTTCCTTGGTCATTCAGCATATTACTCATCATAGGTCTCCTAATGCAAGCACACCTGTCAGCTCTCTGCTTGTAGTAAAGACGATCGTGTCCATGGAAACTCTCTGACATGCAGGCTGGTGTATCTGTTCTTTAGTCATTCAGAGAATACTTCAGATCATATAAAAATTCATGATTTTCAGTGTATTTTTGTGAGAGTACCTCACAAATACAAACATTGGGTGCCTGGGTGGCTCAGTTGGTTGGGTGTCTGCCTTCAGCTCAGGTCATGATCCTGGGTGCCTGGGATGGAGTTCTGCATCAGGCTCCCTGCTCGGTAGGAAGCCTGCTTCTCCTTTTCCCTCTGCCTGTCATTCTCCCTCCTTATGCGTGCTCTCTCTCACTCTCTTCCACTCACTCAAAATAAATAAATAAAATCTTTAAAAAAAATACAGTAATCACTATACTGAAGTGTTTGCCTGTTGCTCTCGTTGGCCTTTAAAAATGTCACTATCCTGTTTCTTGTTTGAAAGATTACTGGGAATGACACAAACCCTATACCCTTGGAAATTTCAGTCTAACAAGAAAGAGAGATGTTAAACAAATAATGTTGCTAATAATATTTAGTAAGAGTTGTGATAAAAGCCTGAAATAAAATGTAATTATAATTAGATTACATCATCTGGGGACCTGGTCTAAAGGGGGAGGAGTAAACTTGGTCAGAAAAGTATTTCCTGAGGAACTGAGTTTGTGCAACATATCCAGATTTACCTATGACCCATTAATTTCAAATGTTTCCTTATCTTCTTTGTCAGCATCCACCTATTTTACAGAACATTGTGATCTTGCTATCTCCCTGAGCATCATTTAGTCAACTGTCTACACCTTAGGTGAACATGATTAGCTCAAGCCAATTTCCACTTACTCTTCTAGTCCCCAAGCATAATTTATCAGTAATCATTTCCTTTTTGTTTTTCTCCTGTCTCTCTTCATGTTCATTCTTCCTGATAACCACCTTAGTCTGGACCCCTACCACCCCCCACCTGGGTGGTGCAGCAGCTCCTTCAGTGGGACTGTCCTGACTCTACTCACTTCTTCACTCTGTACAATGTAGCATATACTCTTTCTGTTCATGTGACTGCTGTTTGCCCATTCTGGATGCCACTGCTACACTCATCACCTGTAAATGTGATTATTTTTATTGTCTCTCTTCTGTTCAGATTCATCTAGTGCTGTTTCCAAGCCCACACTTTTGTGCTTCACAGTCACTTCCAAGGACATACATTAATCTGCAGGACTCCTTGAATGAAATATTATTTTCATTTTCAACCCAACACATAGTAACATCTTAGTTTAGTCTCACTCTCAGATAAACATTGTAACCATTTCATTTCTTCAACCTTGCCAGGTATTTTAAGTAAGCTCTCCCCCGATCCTATGTGGGGCTTGAACTCATAACCCCAAGATCAAGTAACATGCTCTCCCCACTGAGCCAGCCAGGCATCCCACACCCTTGTCAGGTACTTTCACCTAACATGTTCATTCTATCCTCATATACATATCATACCCATCATGTCATGTCCACCTCAAGCACCATGTCTCTAGAAACTGATTTCCTGTCATTAATCTTTAATTAATCATTAATATTTGTTTTGAAATTTATAACAAATCTAGTCTGTACAGCCTTAACCACTACCTCTTATGTACAACATAGTGTTGACTGTTTTTTCACAAGTCATTTCCCCCAAATGAGACCATGCTTCCACAGACAAGAATCACTCTTAATATTATCTCTGTGGTGTCCCTTGCACCTGATACAGCCCTAAGCCCAAACTAGGTGTTCAACAAATACCTGATGACCAATGGCAGGGTGATTAATTGATAGGTGTCTTGGGCGTGTGAAGATACAATATCTACCATAGTGGCTTCCTTTATCCTATGTCAGGATAGTATGATTATATTTTCTTAGAATTAAGTAAAACAGAGACATCAAATCCAGCTAATGTATAGATAATTATAATCATATTAATAATGGTATAACCTTCAAAATAAGTTATGAAATCAGAATAAAGGAGAATTTTCAAATTAGCCTGGAAGTTAATATGCCATTTTACTCAACCAATTCCACAAACAGTCCCCTGGGTGCATACTCTGTCACTGGCCCTAGTGGCTCAAGGATAGAGGCCTTATCTGTACCCCCTTAGAGTGTTTCACAGTTGGATAAGAGAGACTGCCAGACTGACAATTAACAAAATTTTAATTACAATAGTGTCAAGAATTACAAAGAAGATAGCATTTCTACAACAGCACGTGTCACTGCTGGTCTGACCATGTTTGGAAGGTCAGCGCCATCTGAGCAGGTTTCACAGGAGAACTGTGTAGAGGAGCTTCATTTTCCACATGTTCCTGTCTTCCTACTGATCCCCCCCCCCAGTGAAGGGCTCGGAGAAGCTGCTAGAGCACCATCCCACACAAGAGGGACAGCAACAGTTCACTGCATTCTGTGATTTTCAGAGCCAACAGACATAGAGAGAATGGGAAGTAGCTGGAGTGGATGAGGTTGCAGTAGGAACAGTAACTTTTGAGAGTCTATACCAGGGGCCGAATTTGGTCACAGTGAAGTGTGCTGTCAAAAAAAAAAAAAGGCTTAAGGAAGACTTAGAGAATCTTAATGTATCCATTTAAGTATCTTAGACCAAATCCTACCCTCAGAGACATACACAGAAATTCCCTTGGCTTCAGGAGGAAACTTGAAGAGTTTAATAGAAAAGAGAGGTCTTTCAGTATTTTATACCAGGTAATGGAGAAGGTAGCTTTAATAGGTCCCTAATATCCATCCTAAATAGTGAGAAAAGTACTCCTCACCACTTTGCCTCATCACAGATAAGATTAGTATGAGTTACATGCCATTCACTTCTGACAATAAGAATAAACTATGAAGGGGCACCTGGGTGGCTCAGTGGGTTAAGCCTCTGCCTTCAGCTCAGGTCATGATCTCAGGGTCCTGGGATCGAGCCCCACATTGGGCTCTCTGTTCAGCATGGAGCCTGCTTCCCCCTCTCTCTCTGCCTGCCTCTCTGCCTACTTGTGATCTCTGTTAAAAAAAAACAAAAAAAAAGAATAAACTATGAAACGCTGCTATCTGAAATGCAAAATGTGGTGATACATTTTGTATCCAGTCAAAAGCACCTCACAGCTAATATCGAACAGGCATAGAAAGATGTGAGATTTTATATCCCGCTATTATACTCCAGAATATTATATTATTCATAAACATGTACATAACTTTTAAATTGCAATTACTTTCCAAAACAAAATAACAACAATTGCAGTGGAAACTCTGTGTTGTCCTGATAATTTTGATTTGCTTTCCTCTTCCCACATTCTCCCTGACCTATGACCAAGATCATTAACAGTTTATGACTTGATTGTGAGAAATGAGCCTGTACCAGCTTGCCAGCCTTTACTTTCTAAAGACAGTGCTCTAGAATATCCTCCATGTTATTGGTTAGTTCATTTTCCTGAAAAACCTCACCGTTACCGTGTTATTCCCCAAAGTGGGAAAGTAGAATGGCTCCCAATGAGTTTTCTCAACCATCAAATCTTCCCATAATCTAAGGTACCCATACATTGTAAAATTTATTTTTGGGGGGACTTCATACCTTTGTCTTCCATTCTTTGTCAGAGTATTCCTTGCCCAATATTGTGCTCATTCCTGCGTCTACAAATCCTTTCCATCTCGCATGCCTACTTGCATTACCTCACCTTCAAGGCTCTCCCCAAATCCTACATCATTTGAGGCTTCCCCACTTGCCATAGTCACTTCTCTCATCCCATTAGAGGCATTTGTCTCTAATCAACAATCATTTATTATTGTCATGCTAGTCACTGTCTCTATAATTTTGGAAACCATAAGGAAATTCACTCTGTTGACCATTTATATTTTAAATAGAAAGATAGTTACTCCATAAATATTTGAATGAATGATATAGATGCCCTAAATATTTGGACGAATAATTTACAGGATAAATAACCTATCTGTAAGTATCCTATTCTGTAAATATCCTGCAGTTATACACCAGAATGTATTTTTTTAAGATTTTATTTATTTATTCGACAGAGACACAGCGAGTGAGGGAACATAAGCAGGGGGAGTGGGAGAGGGAGAAGCAGGCTTCCCGCCAAACAGGGAGCCCAATGTAGGGCTCGATCCCTGGACCCTGGGATCATGACCTAAGCCAAAGGCAGACACTTAACAACTGAGCCACCCAGGCACCCCTAAGCCAGAATGTATTATTCATAAAGATAAACATATATTATTCCAAATATTGTTCATTGCTTATTTCATAGGTGAATATCACAGAATTTTAGAGCCAGAATATTCTTGGTAATCATTTACTCTCACCTTACCATTTTACTTAAAAGGTACTGGGGCCAAAGTGACACAATTAATGAGAGGTAGAGATTTAGTGAACCTTTTCAGCCTGCCTTGTGGACAATAAGAAGACCTTCCTTAATTCTTTTATAGTGCATATTTCCTCAAAAAGTGGCAGCACCATAAGACTCTAATAAACTTCTGCTCTAAGAAGCACTTGGGTTTCTTTCTTATTGTTTTTCAAAAGTTACTAAATTTTTCTAAGATTAGCAAGTCTTGAAACGGATTTAAAATTATAGCATGACAAGGTATTTCATGAAGTTTTAGTTATTTTCATTGTTCCTAAAAAACACTTTTATATTACTTTTTATACTACTTTATTCATGTAATTACTGTGCTCTTTTCCAAAAAGCAGAAACTAGTGTCTTAACTACAGCACCAAATGAAACATGACACTTTTATGAATGTTCAGTACATGTGCATCGTGTATGCATACATGATAGGTCTGTGCACGGATCAGGTGACCTCTCTGTGGTCTTAGGTATGTGTTATCTACAGAATTTGATGCAAAGCTCAGTCAATAAAAGGAAATTTCTGGTTAGTCCAGTGTATTTTCTATATGAAGGATAGAGAGCCTCTGTTATATGGAGCCCTTTTCCCGTTTCTTTCCCTCCCGTGTCCTCATCCAGACCTGGCAGGAGGAGAAAGAGGCTTTCTTACAGACCATACACCCATTCATCTGCCTAACAGTTGCCACTCGTGCCAATCAGCAGGAAAAAACTAGATCATTTTAATGCCACAGAATGAATGTTTGATATTTTGTTCTATTTTATTCTACTTTTCAGACTATATTTTCTGTGAGTCCTGATCAAGTGACACAAATGTGCTGCAATGGTGACATAAACTATCAACTGAGACTGGAAAAGTAGCCGAATACTATCTTTTCTTTCCTTCTTTTTCTTCTTCTTTTTTTTATGGTGCTTCTATTGGAACAGTCTGAGGGAGGTATATGCAACATGAGTTTTATCATGAAGCTTCACAGACACTTTCAAAGGACGGTTATTCTGCTCGCCACATTTTGTATGGTGAGCATTATTATATCTGCGTACTACCTGTACAGTGGCTACAAACAGGAAAATGAACCCTCTGAAATGATGTCCGAAGTGGACTGTGGGGATTTCCAGCACCTACCATACAGGCTGATGGAAGTCAAGACAATGAAGCTTTCTGATGCCTCGAGGACAGACCCCACAGTCCTGGTGTTTGTGGAGAGCCAATACTCATCACTTGGTCAAGACATAATTATGATTCTAGAATCCAGTAGATTTCAGTATCACATTGAAATTGCTCCTGGAAAGGGGGATCTCCCAGCACTTATAGAAAAAACTAAAGGCAAATATATTCTCATTATTTATGAGAATATATTAAAGTATATAAATATGGACTCTTGGAACCGAAGCCTTTTAGATAAATACTGTGTGGAATATGGTGTTGGTATCATTGGATTCCACAAAACTAGTGAGAAGAGTCTACAGAGCTTTCAGTTGAAAGGTTTCCCTTTCTCCATATATGGAAACATTGCAGTAAAAGATTGTTGTATTAACCCTCATTCTCCATTGCTTCATGTGACCAAATCTTCCAAGCTGGAAAAAGGTTCTTTACCTGGAACAGACTGGACAGTTTTCCAGATTAATCACTCAGCCTACCAACCAGTAATATTTGCCAAAGTAAAGACCCCAGAGAACATTTCTCCTCCCATCTCTAAAGGTGCTTTTTACGCCACTGTCATACATGACTTGGGGCTTCATGATGGAATTCAAAGAGTTTTTTTTGGCAACAACTTGAACTTCTGGTTGCATAAGCTCATCTTCATAGACGCTGTTTCCTTCTTGTCAGGAAAGAGGCTGACACTGTCCTTGGACAGGTACATTCTTGTGGATATTGATGATATTTTTGTGGGAAAGGAGGGAACAAGAATGAACATCAATGATGTTAAGGTAAGACCCTTTTTAACTCTAAGTTTCAAAGTTTAGGCCGTCTTTCAGTAGGTTTACCAATGGTCCCAGTTTTTCTGGGGTTAAGGGACTTCCTAGGACATGAGATACTCATTTTATCAGAAAGTCTCAGGCAAACTGGGATGAGATGGCTTCCCTCAGCTATATTTGAGATAGAGCGCTATATCTCTCTGAATCAAGAAAAATTAAAACTGTGCTAAAGACTTGAGTGTGGCATGATCATGAAATGCTTTTCTATGTGTATGTACAGCTACAGAGTAGAAATCATCTTGTTTAATTAACTTCCCAGAAACTATCTACCTTAGAAACCTATTACTAATCTAAGACTTCAGTTCATTTAAATATGAAATCAAAGTAAATTTGTTTTAATGAAAATAAATACTCCCACAAATTTTCAAGAATTAAAGATCTCATAAGTAGCAAGTTCAGATATTTTTGGAAGTCAAATGTGCAACTCATTTTCTCTTATATTTTTTGGAAACTCTTAAAATCAGCACTGCTAAATATGGAAAGTTATGAATATACAAGCATACTTATTCACACACAAACATAAGGATTTAAATTAAGTTTCAAAATTCATTGAACACTTCTGATACATATATGAAGATCATCATGCTGCATTAAAGGTATTAGATTTCTCACTGTATAAAACTGTTGCCCTTAAGTAGAAAACAATTATTTGAAGATAGTTGATTGTTGTGAATGAATTGTATTACATAAAAAACTGGTTGTTTAATATTAATGAAATTAAAAATTAAAATGATCTACATTTATCTTACTTTTCTATTCAGAATACTATAGGATTCTGTCTTTCTTATATTACAGATTGATTTCTCATAAAAGTGAAAGGAGAGATTTTGATACATATTTTTTATTCTGTACAACTTTAACCTTTTGGTAAAATACAAAGGACTAAATCAGATGGAAAAAAATCTTAAAAATTGCATTCTTTTCTATAAAGACTAAGCATCTGGCAAATAATAGTAATGTTAATCACACTAGTTAATGAGCTAAGAATACCAGAAGGACCATTAAATGTTACCATGAGAGAGTGTGAAAACTGGAAAAAAAAAATTTTTTTGACAGTATTTTAGACTTCTTTTTAACTCAATAAAAATTAATTAACATAGAAGCTGTGCTTAAGTTTTCATTAAGTCTTATGAAATATACTTGAAAATTGTAGCTAAATTAAAATCAAATTGGTAGCTTACACATTATGTACTTGAAAATTACAAAAAGTATATAATTCTCTTCCAATTTTTTCATTTCAAAATATTATGATAAAACATGCTTTTAAGGTTTGATTTCTGAACTATAATTCTTTAAAACTGAGAAAATATGTTCTTATGCCATTTAAAAATTTGCTAGATAAGTTTTATATGTAAACACTACTATATCCTCTAAAATTATGCAAAATATAAAATGCCTTCAGTGCTCTTAAGATTAAACCATTTTTAAGGGGTATAAAAAACACATTACAGGGGTGCCTGGGTGGCTCAGTGGGTTTAGGCCTCTGCCTTCGGCTCAGGTCATAATCTCAGGGTCCTGGGATCTAGCCCCGCATCGGGCTCTCTGCTCAGCAGGGAGCCTGCTTCCCTTCCTCTCTGTCTCTGTCTACTTGTGATCTCTGTCTGTCAAATGAATAAATAAAATATTTTAAAAACACATTACAATTGAGTACATTTAATAGGAATTAAACATGTATAAAAAATTTAATTTAATTGCTCATTTAGATGGGAATATATTTTCTAACCAATCCGAAGGCTTAAAAGAGAGTATATTTTGAATTATTTGGGCTTTTAAACTACTGCTACATTATATCTGTAATTGTGTCTCAAAACACTAATTCACTATATGCAGCTACCCTGAGAGTCTAGATGTTTTCTTTCCCTCTTCTTTCCCCCTCATCTTCTACTTTCTCCCTTCCTCCCCTCCTTCCTTCCTTCCTTCCTTCCTCCCTCTCTTTCTCTCCCTCCCTTCCTCTCTCTCTCTCTGTCTCTCTCTCTCTTTCCTTCCTTCTCTCATTCCATAGCTAGTTATTAAGCACATACTACATGTGAGGTATTTTGGGCAATACGTAGATAGAATCATAAGTCATAGCCTCATCCCTTTAGGAGAAAAGGTACAGTAAAGGGCAAAGTACAGTAACAGAAGCCCAGAAAGCACATAGTTGATGATTGTGCTAAGCATCTACCTGCTCAGTAACTGTTTGGCCATATCACATGCCAGGCACAGAGGTAGGCATTAGGCATACAAAGGCAGATAGAGCATGGCTTCTCTCTTGCTGAGTTTACTGTCTTGGTGGGGGGTGCTGAAAATAGGTAGATAGTTTGCTGTGTGGTAAATACAATAGTAAAGGCATTTACATGATTTTACCTAAGTACTGCCTTGGGAAACACTGTCCTACGTGCTGTGTACCTGAAACTATTAAGCCCCATTAAGCAGGACAGATTTTGAAGGCAAGGCTAGCGCAGTAGGATGATTTGGGAGGCTACAGCAGTGATATTTCAGACAAAAGGAAATTTCTTGAAACTAGGAAATGATAAAGAATGGAGAAGGAAGGACCAGTTTAAGAACTCTTTTGGAGGTAAAATCGAACAACTTTTTGGGTCAGTGAAGAGGAAGGAGAATACACTCAAGGATAACAGTAAGATGTTTGGCTAAATGAATAATGGTTGGTTATTCCAATAACAAAGAAAGAGGAGAGAGGGTCGCTTGGTGGCCCAGTTGGTTAAATGCACAACTCTTGGTGTCGTCTCAGTTCAAGCTCCATGTCAGGCACCCATGCTCAGTGTGGAGTCTGCTTGAGATTCTCTCTCCTTCTCCCTCTGCCCCTTCCACTTATGCTCACTCTCAAACAAATCTTCAAAAACAAAACAAACAAACAAAAAACCAGAGAACAGGAAGATCATAGTGAAGGTAATTAGAGGCCATATTAAAAATGTTAAATTATTGAAGTGCATCTGAGACATACAGGTACAGATGTTTTAATAGGTAGTTGGCTCTCAAGAGAAGTCTGGACGGCAAGCATAGGTTCTAAAGTTACTAATCAATGGAGGGAATGGCTCAAAGCATGAAAGTATGTGAGATCAGCCAGGGAAAGGGCTTATGTGAGATCAGCCAGGGAAAGGGCTTATAGAAGATAAGGGGGAAAGACGGAGTATAGTATAGAATCTTGAGGAAAATCATCTTTCAGAAGACAACTGGAGAGAGATGATCTCATTAATAAGAGTCAAAGAGAACAGTATCAGGGACTAAGAAGCTGTGCTCTTATACAGTAGTGCCCCCTTATCTGTGGTTTTGTTTTCCATAGTTTCAGATACAAGCAGTCAGCCATGCTCAGGAAGCAGATGATCCTCCTGACAAATGGTCACGAGGTCACTAGTAGCCCAACACTCTGTCACAGTGCCTCCGTTGTTCACCTCACTTCATCTCCTCATTAGGCATTTTGTCATCTCATATCATCACAAGGGTGAGTACAGTACAATATGATGTTGGAGAGAGAGACCACATACACATAACTTTTATTACAGTATATCAGTATAATTATTCTATTTTATTAATGTTGTTAACCTTTTCCTGTGCCTAATTTATCAGTTAAATTTTATCATAGTGGGGCGCCTGGGTGGCTCAGTGGGTTAAAGCCTCTGCCTTCGGCTCAGGTCATGATCTTAGGGTCCTGGGATCGAGCCCCGCATCAGGCTCCCTGCTCAGCGGGGAGCCTGCTTCCCTTCCTTTCTCTCTGCCTATTTGTGATCTCTGCCTATCAAATAAATAAATAAATAATCTTTTTTAAAAAATTATCATAGGGATGTATGTATACGAAAAAACATATGTACAGTTTGGTATGATCTGCAAGCTCAGGCATCCACTGTTGGCTTTGAACCATTTCCCCTGTGAATAAGGGGGACTACTGTATACGCCTTGGGAATAAAGAATGTTGGGGAGGCTATGAACTGCAGTATAAAATCCAGCAGCAGGGGCCACTGAGATAAGAACTGCAAGTCTCCTTCCCTAAAAGATGAAGGTCATTGGAGCCGCTTGCAAATTCCAGGGGAATGGAGCCAGAGGCATGTCTCGAGACAGAGGCACAGTTGCAATAAATTCAGGAGTAAATGAGAGAGTTAAGACAGGGAGAAGAAGAGCGTAGGATATTCCGTGGAGAAATTTTGATGTGTAGGATAGAAGAGAAATTAGCTCGAGGACGAACAGGAGTTAGGGTGACTAACCACCTTGGTTTCCCTGGACTGAGAGCATTCAGTGCTAAAACTCAGAGTCCCAGGCAAACTGGAGCAATAAGTCTTCTTAACTAACCAGGGTTAATTAACCTAGTTAGGAAATTTACCTTATCTTTTTTCCTTGGAAGGGGGATTAAAGAGCATGTGTGATCCAAGAAAAGGTTGTGCATGTGGTAATTAAAAGTACCAAACTAATAGAAATATTTTTTTAAAGATTTTATTTATTTACCTGACAGACAGAGGTCACAAGTAGGCAGAGAGGGAGGCACAGAGAGAGAGAGGAAAGCAGGCTCCCCGCTGAGCAGAGAGCCCGATGCAGGGCTCGATCCCAGAATCCTGAGATCATGACCTGAGCTGAAGGCAGAGGCTTAACCCACTGAGCCACCCAGGTGCCCCTTAATAGAAATATTTTTAATCAAGTTCTTTTATTTATCACCCTTATGAAGAATATTATATTTTCCCTATTTAAAGTATTAGGAAAATTGAAAAGATTGTGAGACAATTGAAGTCAAAATACAATGTTTCTTGCAAAACTAGGATGGTGTGTAGCACATAAATTTTAATAATTATACTAATCACTGCAAAAGTGTTATTTTTTTTCTTTATGTGGAAAAAAGTGTTTTCTTACTTAACTAGAAAATTAGAATTAGCAATGCAAATAGCTGTTGAATAACACAAGCACTGTTTAAAGAGCGTAAGAAGCTGACGTGGCACAAAATATATGACCCTTCATGAAGAAGAAAAAAATACAGACCTAAGGTGTCCTTTTTAGTTGCAGAATTTATAAACTATCAGCCATAGCCCTTAGAGAACCAAAGAATATATAGTTCAGACAATATGTTCTCCAAAAGTGTCGATGCTCATTTCAGTCCTATTGAAGTCAGAAAAAGGGGTATGGGTGTGTTTTATCGAACTGTATGGACGAGATTTGTCTCAAATTCACCGTGGACTAGTTTTGTGATTTTCCAGTTCCTAGTGCTCTAGGACCTGTCCTGAGACTAAGTGCATGGAGAGGGTTTTGGAGAGGAAAGTGGTTTATGAATAGATGTTTCTGCCATTACAGTATTTTAAAGCTATCAATGAAAGCACAGCAGGACCAAATGAGTACTAACAACTCACATTCTCCCTTAGAAGAATGAATTCGCTCTAGACCTAAGATCCATTATATCTGTAGACTTAGACCATTTCCTATAACATTTCACCCCTAAGACAGTTGGGAAGTGGAAGAGGGAAGGGGGTCTTTCAAAGTTTTATGGAACTATGTGTGGCTATACTGTCAACAAATAAAAGAGCTATATATCACTCTCTTCCTCTCGTGTTTCTCCCTCCTCCTCCTAAGATTGGCACACATTGTCTTCTTGCCAAACTTCCTGACATCCATGAGAAAATGAGGAACCAGTGCAACCATACAATATTAGCACACTAGAGGTGCCCACAGTGTGATTGGGAGTTAGCAACCCAGCGATGCCTTCCACCTCCACACCACCCCCAGTCTTTCCCACTAGTTTCTGACCCGTCACTGTTCCTTAATTTGCCTGTTGTAGATTGTCCCTTAAAGATATCTACATTTTAGGGGCGCCTGGGTGGCTCAGGGGTTAAGCCTCTGCCTTCGGCTCGGGTCATGATCTCAGGGTCCTGGGATCGAGCCCCACATCGGGCTCTCTGCTCAGTGGGGAGCCTGCTTTCCCCTCTCTCTCTGCCTGCCTCTCTGCCTACTTGTGATCTCTGTCTGTCAAATAAATAAATTTAAAAAAAAAAAAGATATCTACATTTTAAAAGTGGCCATAGGAGAGGGCAGTTCTTAAATCTTGATACAATGTCATCAGTGACTTTATCATTATTTTCCTCACTAACTACAGATCCCAGAGTACCTAGGGAAAAGAAAGAACTGAAAATAGAAGTAGGAAAAGCCATAAAGGTGTGAGAAATAAGCGGTATCAGGCTCAGAAGACAGACTTGGCTGATTTCTCAGCCTCACTAGGGGCCGACCCTTGGAGACCGTAATTGGAGTGTAAAGGTGATCTCTCTGCTGCCTGACTTCTCTCTCAACAGAATATCCACTACCCCAGCTAAAGTAAAGCCAGAGGCTTCATAAAACCATTGAAAAAGAACTTAACATACCAAATGTCTGTGGGGGGGAGGGGCAGGGAAGGCAATTGCAATCCATTATTCTGTCATAAGTAAAAATAGAAAGGAAACAGGGGCACCTGGGTGGCTCAGTGGGTTAAAGCCTCTGCCTTCCGCTCAGGTCATGATCTCAGGGTCCAGGGATCGAGCCCCACATCGGGCTCTCTGCTGAGCAGGGAGCCTGCTTCCTCCTCTCTCTCTGCCTGCCTCTCTGCCTACTTCTGATCACTGTCTGTCGAATAAATAAATAAAATATTTAAAAAAAATAGAAAGGAAACAAAAATTTCTCCAGATAGTTCACTATTTATAGTGCCCCGGATGGATGTCAAAACCTACACAGCACCAATTCTTTTCTCTCTCTCTCATAGTTCTCTAATTCCTTTCCATTTTCTCTGCTGTTTCTCATCTTTATTTGCTGATATTCATTTTAACTGCAGTTTGCTCTGGAAGCTTGTGTCTGCTTGAAACGGATACTTTAAATTTGCTAGGATCACCTTATGACTGGATATACTATTGCTTGTGTACTTGATAAAAACAAATATTCTCCAGTTAGCTCAATTTTGTTAACTATGTTGTTCAAATTTTCTATGTTCTTACTGTTTTTATCTTTTTGTGGAGGCAGGGGGAAGAATGGGGTGTACTAATTGATGTTTTCTAAGGAGGTGTGTTTAATTCTTTAACTCTGTTAGTGGGTTGTAAATATTTCCTTGCTTTTCCGTCAATTATCACCTTCCATATTTTAAAGCTATGTTATTTAAGGATATATATACATATATACACATTTATATTTACATATATATTTATATATTAATTAAAATTTTATCATTACCTTATACTAGCATAGCTAACCAGCTTCTGGCAGGTTACTATTTAAAAATTGCACATTACCTCATTTTTATATTTGTTCCATCTTCTCTGAATGTCTTGACATTATAAATTAGTTTAAAAAAACAACTTGTCAATTAATTTTCTTTTTATCTACTTTGCCAATATTTGTCTTTTAGTTAACAAGATCAATCTACAAACAGTTGATTTGATTATCAGTGTGTATGGATTGATTTCAGATATATCTTATTTTGTGCCTTATATTTGTCCCACTTGTTCAGTTTCTTCTTTTTTGCTCTGTTTTTTTATTTTTTTTTAAGATTTCATTTATTTATTTCAGAGAGAGAGAGTGAGAGCGAGCATGAGAGGTGAGAAGGTCAGAGGGAGAAGCAGACTCCCCATGGAGCTGGGAGCCCGATGCCGGACTCGATCCCGGGAGTCCGGGATCATGACCTGAGCTGAAGGCAGTTGCTTAACCAACTGAGCCACCCAGGCATGCTTTGCTCTGTTTTTTATTGCCTTTATTGTCAGTTTCCTTCTTTTTTTCTACCCACTCCTGGTTTGAAATGTGTATATTTTATTTCTTTTCTTCTAGGAGTTTTTCCAGAAATTTAAACATATGTGCTAAACAAGTGCTAATCATCAATGTCTTCACACCTCAGTCAAAAAGTATGCAGTTACTTTATCTCCCAGTCATGCCCACTCTCCTTTGGCTGATGAGCTGTTCTTGTTTTGGATGTTAACTCGTTGTTGTTGTTGTTCTTGTTGTTGCTGTTGTTGTTGTTGAATCCCAGATCTTAGACATTATTATTTTTACTACTATCAAGGCTTTATTATCCTGGCTGACTCCTTTTCAGCAGAGAAGCTAGACTGAGGCCAATAACATATAATTTAGATCCTGTCCTTCCTCAGCTCAGAACACTCCAGTGACTTTCAATCTCGCACTCAGCCTAAATTCTTGCGGTCTTGTATACCCTGCCTTTAACTACCTGAACTTCTTACTCTGCAGTAGCCTCTCTGGCTTCCTTGGGGTTCCCAGCTCCTGCTTCAGGGTTTTGTACTTGCGGTTCTTTCTGCCTTAAATGGTTTTCTCCAAAATTGGGTGCATGGCTCTCTTTTTCACTTCCTTCCATTCCTTACTCCAATTGTACCTTCTGGGTGAAGATTTCTCTGACCATTCTCTTTCAGATTGCAATTACTAAATCTCCCAATCTTTTCCTGCTTGTTTTTCTCCCTAGCACTTGGGATCCTCAGGGCTGTGCTCAAATCAGCTCACACAGGCTCAGCAGGACAGTTGGGTTCTTCTCTTCCCTCGGGACACAGCCAGCAGTTTGAAATGCAGTGTAAATTACACGGCAGAAACTGGCAAATGCATAGATGCAGGTGTTTTTTTCCCCCTCACAAAGAGCCAGTTGGTAAAGGTTTAACAGCATACTACTGGACATACCGTACATATTTACTTATTTATGTTGCTTTGTAACTTTGACTCTTCATGGTAAACTCTCCCAGGTTTTTTTTATGGAATGTAAATGCCTTTATTCAGCCTCATCTTTGAAAGATAGTTTTGTTGAGTTTACAACACTTGTTAACAGTTTCCTCATCTGTAACCAATGTAGCCCACATTAGGAATCTTAGGGATCCCTAGAAGTCACCTTAATGCTTGTAGGATGGGAATATGTCAGAATCCACTGGTCTCTGGGGCGCCTGGGTGGCTTAGTCACCTAAGCATCTGCCTTCAGCTCAGATCATGATCTCAGGGTCCTGGTATAGAGCCCCATATCGGGCTTCCTGCTCAACCTCCATGGGGAGTCTGCTGCTTCCTTTCCCTCTACCTGCCACTCCTCCTTCTTGTACTCTCGGTCAAATAAATAAATACAATCTTAAAAAGAGAGAGAGAGAGAATACACTGGTCTCCAATTATCTTAGAATTGTCAGAAAGGCAGTTTGGGACTGTACTTATGTATGTATATGAAATATTTCTCTTTCAGTTTGATATAATACATATATCTAAATTTGATATAATGTGATTTATAATATACAGGAATATGCATCACTCTCAATATTCTTGTCAAACTCAAATAGTCATAGTATGTTAGCAATTATACAACTAGTTATTTTAAGGAAATAATTTTCTGGAAATAGTTTTTGGCAATAATTTATCATGGGGAAATAAGAATAGTTTAGGCAAAGGGAAAAAAACTATTTCATATCCATTATCAACTTACACTTAATACATTTTATTAAATTTGTTAAATTGTGAGATAGAATGTATTTCTATTACTATTACTATTAAGGAGTTATTTTTTACACAATGACATTCTAAAGATTTTTATTTATTTTTATTTATTTATTTGAGAGAGAGTGAGAGAGAGCATGAGAGGGAAGAAAGTTAGAGGGAGAAGCAGACTCCCCTTGGAGCTGGGAGCCCCATTTGGGACTCGATCCCGGGACTCGATCCCGGGACTCGATCCCGGGACTCCAGGATCACGACCTGAGCAGAAGGCAGTTGCTTAACCAACTGAGCCACCCAGGCACCCCTACACAATGACATTCTAAAACAATGAGTTCTAAATAATTTAAAGAAGACAAATGTGTGTGGAACACTGTATGTATGTAGAAACAAAATATTTGGGGACTAGTTACATTGTTAAAGTCCTGATACAGTGAATCTCCTTTCCAAGCATGACAAAGAGCAGAGCCATCATAGATGGTTCTAGAGCTCAACCAGGTCATGGCAACCTCCACACGCTAGACTAGCAGCAGATTAGAAGACCAAAACTCTTGAGTTAAGACTTAGATTCTAGAGATAGTCAATTCAGTTTAGAAAATTATTAACATCTATTCTGTCAAAGTGCTGTGATAGGGACTTAAAGGGGTACGCTGATGAATAATGAAACACATTTTTTTTTTATAAAAGAAGTAAGAAAGGAGAAAATTTTGCAGTTTGCCAATTACCAGGTATGTCCTTTTGTGGATTGAGAGTTGAGTTAGTTTTTATTTTTGTAATATTCCATAATTCTAAGAAGTATTTCAAAATAAAAAGGGATCTGCATTTGTATTTCTGTGATGATGGCTTATAATGTTAAGCCTATAGAAGATGTGGTTATTTTATAATGATATGTTTGGGGATATTTAACTACTCCCCAAACAGGTTAATACTTACTGAGTTCATATATTGTTTTAAGTATTTCACATTCATTGTCACTTCACTCTCACAAAAATCCTATAAAACAATGACTCTAAGTACCATCACTTTAAGTAAAGAAACTGAGATTCACATACTAAGACTGACTTGTCTAAGATCTTACAACTAGGATGTGCCCATCCGAGAATACAAAATGCAGGCCTACCTGGCTGCCAAAGCAGAATTTTCCACCTCATGCTGCTTCCCAATTATATCCTAACACAGTACTGTGGTGTCCATATCAAACCCTCCCTAGCAAATTCTACTTTATAGCAAATTGCATCCAAGACAGAGTCTATTATAGCTTAATACATCATATCTGAAGCTTTGCTGTGGATTTATAAGCATGTTTTGTTTTGTTTTTAAGATTTTATTTATTTATTTGACAGACAGAGATCACAAGTAGGCAGAGAGGCAGGCAGAGAGGAGGAAGCAGGCTCCCCGCGGAGCAGAGAGCCCGATGCGGGGCTGGATCCCAGGACCTGGAGACCATGACCTTAGCTGAAGGCAGAGGCTTCAACCCACTGAGCCACCCAGGCGCCCCTTTGCTGTGGATTTAATTATAAATGTGAAACAAAACAGTCTTAGAGTGACTTGAACTTTATAACTGCAATGATATGGACAAGGTAGATTTTACTTTAAGATTTGAGTTAACAGTAGGCATTTTGCCTACAATTCTGATTAATCAGCTTAGCAGTTTATAGTGAATTAAACTGGCATATGACAGACACTTTTGGTACTAGATTAATTAAAGAACAGAAATTGCCCATGATTTAGATATTTTAACTTTTTTTTCTTTCTGTATGTGCTTAGATTTTACTGTCCCTATAATGTTTTAATGTGCTTTATACAGGCATTTTTAACATTTTTAAAGTGTATAAAAATGCAAAAGTTCTGATATATTGTCTCTTAGTCTCTGGGAAGCATGAATTAATAGCTAAAGGACTTTTTATTCTTAACTTTTATAGGCCACTTATGCATAATAAAACTGTAGCCTGAGATACAAAATAGATCTTAAAATCATAATGTTGATATAAAATAAATTATGAGATACACTTGACATAATTTATGGACTGCTTATGGACAAAGGAAATAGTTAACTTGTTTTATTAAGCTTCTAAGTGGACTAAAATTTTAAAAGTATTAAAATTGACTCATTTGGTTCCTGCTGGAATTTTACCTTAAAAGAGTAAGTGGTTTTTCATTTTCATATTAATAATTCAATGATTATAATTAGTAGTTATAATTATTAATTGCACCAGTTACTAAAATAGCTATATATTTATTTTCTATTGCTGCTGTAACAAATTACCACCAACTTAGTGGCATAAAACAACCCAAATATATTATTTTATAGTTCTGGAGGCCAGAGGTCTAATATGTCACTTTCACTGGGCTACGTATAAAGTGTTGGTGGGGTGGTGTCCCTTTTGGAAGCTCTAGGAAAGAACCCATTGCCTCATCTTGTCCATCTTCTACTGTTCAGCCACATTCCTTGGCTAATGTTCCCTCTCTTCATCTTTAAACTAAGCAGTGCTGTATATCTCTCTGTCTTTCTTTCATAGCGCTGTCCCCCTCTGGCTAAAACTGGGAAAGTGTTCCACTTCTAAGGACGTCTTTGATTAGATTGGCCCACCTGGATAATCCTCAACTCAAGATCCTTAACTTAATCACACCTGCAAAATCCTACTTGCCAGAAGTAACATATTCACAGGTTCCAGGAATTAGGACTTGAACATCTTGGGGGGGAGGGGTAGAATAGGCTTTTTTTCTGTCTACCACAAGCTATGCTCTTCATGTAATCTTGCCAGTAATTTTTTAAAAAGACTTTATTTGAGAAAGAGAGAAAAAAAAAAAAAAACACACAAGCTTGGGGAGGGGTAGAGGGAGAGGGAAAAGCAGACTCTCTGCTAAGCAGAAGGCTAGACAGTGGGATCAATCCCAGGACCCATGATCATGACTAGAACCAAAGTCAGACACTTAACTGACTGAGCCATCCAGGCGTCCCCAGTCATGCCAGTCATTCTTATAGCTACTCATTCCTCAAGAGATTTTACTGCTGATCTCACTGGAAAATGAAACTTTCATTATATATATATATGTATATACATATATATATATATATATATATACTCTCTGAACCAGTAGTAATTAATTGAGGACAATTAGATTATCATGCTCTGAAACTCATTCTATCCCTTACACTCTAAAAGTTAACATGAGCAACTTCACCTCAGTAGTTTAAAAAGTTAGCTCTCCAAAGATTACTCAGTAGGATAAGATCTGTGACTTCCATCAATTCACTACTTCAGTAGTTTCTAATGTCATTTTTCTAGAAGTGCACCCATTATTAGGTGAATTAAAAACCAAATGTAAAAGCCAGTTCATTACAACTACCACACAGTTACTTAAGCACACAGTTACGTAACAGTTTTATTATGCTTTTTTTTT
>RCUC01128777.1:0-29547 GCA_003697995.1 Taxidea taxus jeffersonii | reverse complement strand
TTTTTTTTTTCCAGTTTATTTCCTGTAATTCTATCATCAGGGAAAATAATTTAAAGCTGGCCATTGTCTTTTGTTTAAGAGCCCTCAGTGTCAGGACCCCTGGGTGACTCAGTTGGTTAAGTGGCTGCCTTTGGCTCAGGTCATGATCCCAGTATCCTGGAATCGAGTCCCACATCGGGCTCCTTGTTCGGCAGGGAGCCTGCTTCTCCCTCTGCCTCTGCCTACCACTCTCTTTGCCTGTGCTCACGCTCTCTCTCTCTCTAACAAACAAATAAATTAAGTCTTTTTTTTAAAAAAAGAGCCCTCAGTGTCAAAGGAAAATTGTTTGTTCCTGATCTTAGAGAAGCATCAAATGTACAGCTGGAAGTGATATTAGAAATCATCTCAAGCAACGACCTTCCCATTGTCACACCCCCTCCCCAACAGCACAACTTAAAATAGCAAGGAACTGAATCCCGCAGAGTTGAGGTGACTTGCCCAAGGACACACAGTTGAGCTAATCAAGGCTTACCACCACACCGCAGATTTCCCTGGTTCCTCTAACATTTCATCATGTATTTTTCAATTACAGATCAACTCTGAAGTTCTCTTCTAGGTAACAACTTTACCCACGTGATGGCAAACCCTAAGGAAAAAAGAGCCTCCCAGTCGTGAGCAAAGTGAGCCCAATGAGTCATGGCGGCCATGACTGTGCCAAGCTGATGCCAGGTCTAAAATGGGCAACTCTGTCGGGTGGTAAATACCATCCCCAGCTTTCAAGTCAAGAAACGAAGAATCAAATGGCTAAAATGGCTTGTCCATGGACTTTCGGGAGGAGAGCAGCACTGACAGATTCTGAATCCAGCTCAGTGCACGGCTTGTCTTTAAAAACAAGGGAGCTGTTGAAAGTGCTTTTAAAAGTTAACGGAACAATTTTTTCTAAAATATTCTGATGCTTTATTTGTAATTAAGCTTCTGCATTAAATGTTTCAATTCTTCTTTATGTAGAAGCTAATCTGAACATTGTCTCCTCTAGCCTATAAGACGATGAAAAGCAGAAATTGTGTGTTTTAGAAGGGTGCCACAGGCAAATATGTACTGACTACATTTTATTGGTTTGAATTTGACAATGTTAAGTTAAAAAGGGACATTCTCCCCACTGTCAATATGTTCTGTTTGCGTTTAGCACTGAGCTAACTGTATTTTGAAACCACCGAGCTACAGGGCTGGCCCAGATCCAGGCTTCATTCCATTGCTGCCCATTCTGCCATATTTCACATAGCCTGGCTTTTGCCTTCCTGAAGTTTTTTAAAAGGTTGTTTTTATTTCTCCTGCAGATTGACACTGGCTTTCATTGTCCACATTTCCAATCTCTCCTCAAAATTAATAGGGTCACTGTGGATTCTGATTCTACTCCCCGAGGATCTAGAATCTTGATGAGTCTGTTCTGCCAAGCTTTAGAAAGCGTCCTCTCATTAGTCGATGTATTTTCGTCAAAGCCTCTTTTCGTTACATGGAACATAAATTCTCTCATGCTGGATCGAGAAAGTAAGAGGAACTTATTCAGAGAATGTGAGGAAATCTCACACTCCCTAAGGACAGCAAGTAAAATGGAATATTATTTCCAGTGTATTATTATGCTTTATCTGTACTTATCCTTGAGCATTTAATGCCTCAGTCTTCCATATAAGACAGCTCATCTGAGTGCTGTTTCTTCTATCTTATAAGCTTCTAGAGAGCAGAGATTATATTTATTTGAGGTGGGTGACAACGTTTAAAATCTGTCTTATGGGGACAGAAGATGGGAACTGAAATGGGGAAGCACAAAAGTGAGACTGGGAAGTCTTTTCTTCTCTTTGTTTTTGTTTTTTGTTTTCATTTCTGTCTCTTTCTCCCATAGTATCTCTGCATCTTCTTTTCCATCTCTTAGCAACATTATGGTCCTTTATGTTTTTTTAGGATCTTCATCTTCTCTCTCCAAGCTGGTTTCCTATCCTTGCAGATGAATGGACTCAGTCCCTGAGTCTAAGTGAACTCCAAGCTCCAGGGTTCAGAACCAGCCACCACCAATAGTCTCTCTGTTTATTAATTCCAGTTCTCAGGAGGGAGCCTGAATGGTGACTGGTCAGCCATAGGATTGACTCAATAGGTCTTGGCTGAAAGCCCATCCCTGGTTTAGTTAGCCCCAGTGGGGAATGGATGATATAAGTCTCATGATTTACGGGTGGTGCTCCAACCAGCAGCTGTGAGCACAGTAGTTTCACTAAAAGGGCCAAAGCAAGGTGATCAATCACACATGTGGCACATTTGCTTGCCCTAGCATATGCAATCCTCAAAAGCATATATGCATACCTACATGTTCTGAGTATCCTTATTAAAGTCATAATCACATTTATTTCCACCCAACAGGAATAATCCAAAATCATATCTAGCCACTGTGTCCTGAGGTGATGCCATGGAGATATTTTCTCCAAGTAAAGTCTCTTCCTCTCTAGCTCCATCTCATAATCTTGCAACCTATGGACTAAATGGTAGTCACCACCTCCAAATACATATTAAGAGGAAAGATAGGACATAGGGAGAAAAATGAAAAATGTCTACAAGATGGCACCAGTTTCAAGCATATACATCAGGGGAGTAATAGAAACTCGGCCTCATTTTGCAACCCACCCCAGACTTGTATACACATCTTGTAGCCTATTGTCAACTTTGAAGGTGAGATGAACACATTAAGGTAAGTTATGGGACTGGCTCAGCAAACCCCAACTACATCAGCTTATGGATACTTCCTTAGCAAGCTAATGAGCTACTTTAAGTTTGATATAAGAGAAAGACTGCCCACTGGGAGGATTTCCCTTCTCCAGTGTCCAGTGAGAAGGACACTGGCAAGGATTCCCACTTCTCCAACACAGTAGCGGTTGTCTTTATAGATATGATATATTCTAGAGATTTGATTCAGACTTGGAAATGGCTTGACACATGAACTCCCCGAAGTCTGAGTTTGAGTTGAAGGCACTTGTCTTAACTCTTCGGTGAGATTCCCTACAAGCAGAGCCTGAAATGGGGAATTCTTGCTCAAGGGATTTATTGGGGGAATGCTCTCAGTAATGTTTGGGAAGTTAGTGTGTAGACCCCAGAAAAGGCAGCTCTTATTTATCTGAAGCAACTCCCTGATAGATACCAAGAGCATTCACTCAATGCCTTAGTTCAAACTTTCAAGAAAGAATCTGAATGTTTGTTGACTAGGACAATAATTACATGGCACTTAGCCTTGACTTTTCCAGGTGGGGCAAGTTTTCTAGAAGTTCTGGGCAGAGTAAGCAATGAAATAGGCAACTATATAATATAAATAAATTAACAAATAGTTATTTTACATCTGTATGTGTGTGTGTGTGTGTGTGTGTGTGCATAACATTGTAATGGAAACAAAAATAGCACCAAGTTTCTGCCTTTAAAGAGGTTTTAACCTAACTGGAAAACAAGATACCTTCACTTAAAAAAATAACAACACATGCCAAGAAATTAGAAGAGCCATGGGGCACCGGGGTGGTTCAGTCAGTTTAACATCTGACTCTTGATCTCAACTAAGGTCTTGATCTCAGGGTCACGAGTTCAAGACCTACATTGGGATCCACGCTAGGCATGGAATCTACTTTTTTAAAAAAAGCATCGAAGAGTCAGATGAGTGTATCAGGAAAAAAATACCACAGGAGTTTAGAAAAATGATCACTTTAGTCTCAGAGGAAGTAAGATGTATGCTGAACTAAGTGCAGGAATCAGCAAATGTTTTTCTGTAAAGAGCCAGATAATAAATACATTAGGCTCTGCCAGTCATATGGTCTTCATTGCAATTACCCTCCATTGCAAATTATATAATTTGCCAATATAGTGTGAAAGTAGCCAAAATAATACATAAACTAATGAGCATGGCTGTGTTCTAATAAAACTTTATTTACAAAAACTGGCCATACCCCAAATCTGAAATGTACAAATTAGTCATTATTTCTGTTCCTGAAAGATACATAAACCTTGAGGGGCTTTATAATAATTTCTACCAATTAAAAAAATAATAATCCACATAGTATTTAAATTGTTCCAAAACATAGAAAATTATGGGGAGTTCTCTACTCTCACTTTCTGAGGACAGCATAATTTTGTTATTGTTGTTGTTTTAAAATATTTATTTATTTATTTATTTATTTGAGAGAGAGAATAAGTCAGGGGAGAGGCAGAGGGAGAGGGAGAAGCAGACTCCCCACTGAGCAGGAAGCCCCATGTGGGGCTCAATCCCAGGACCCTGAGGTCATGACCCAAGCTGAAGGCAGATGCATTTTTTTTTAAGATTTTTTATTTATTTATTTGACAGAGAGAGCGAGAGACACAAGCAGGCGGAGCAGTAGAGGGAGAGGGAGAAGCTGGCTCCCCAGTGAGCAGGGAGCCCGATGCGGGGCTCTATCCCAGGACCCTGACATCATGGCCCGAGCCGAAGGCAGTCGCTTAACCAACTGAGCCACCCAGGCGCCCAGATGCACTTTTTTTAAAGAGTTTATTTATTTGACAGAGAGATAGAGAGAGAGCACAAGCAAGCAGAGCAGCAGGCAGAGAGAGAGAGAGAAGTAGGCTCCCCGCCGAGCAGGGAGCCCAATGTGGGGCTTGACCCCAGGACCCTGGAATTACGACCCGAGCTGAAGGCAGCTGCCCAACCAACTGAGCCACCCAGGCACCCCTGAGGGCAGATGCTTAACCAACTGAGCCACCCAGGCACCCCAAGGACAGAATAATTCTGATGCCAATTCCAGGTGAAGAGAATACCTGGATCTGTTGATCCAAAACCCTGTTGATCAAAACAACTTATGAAAAGCCTAATAAAAACTTTAGCAAGTTAACTTTTACAGTATATTAAGGTATACTATATATGATTCAACTGTGTTTAATTAAAGAATAGAAAAATAATTTCATATTAGGAAATGTATTCATGTAATTCACTATAATATATTACAAATGAAATAACATACGGGCACCTGGGTGGCTCAGTAGGTTGGGCATCCAACTCTTGATTTCAGCTCAGGTCATGATCTCAGGGTCATGGGCTTGAGTCCCAAGACAGGCTCCATGCTCAGCACAGAATCTGTTTGTCCTCCACCCCCACCCCCACCTGCACTCTCTCTAAAATAAATAAATAAATAAAATCTTTTTAAAAATTAAATAACATAAAATGATCTTGCTAAATTCCAAAACACTTTGTAAATTAGGGCTGTTATTCCTGATTAAAACTTATTTAATACTGGAAATAGGAGAAACTAAAATTGACAAAGGAGATAATATAGATATACATCACAAATGCCTTACTTAAAATGAAACATTAGAAACCATTCACATTAAAATTATGAGCTGAAAAATACTAGTAAGATTTCTATTTCACACTCTTTGCTGTACCTCCATATTCCAAAATTTATTCATAAAGAGACAGTAGTTTCATTATGCAGATGATATAAGTACATATCTAAAAATATCTTAGAATAATTAAGTGAGAAACTATTAGAACTAATAAATATAATTTAATAATGTACTAGATTTAAGACATAAATACATAGCTTTCCTATATGAAGGCAATAATCAGTTAAAAGCAGGAATAGGAAAAAAAATTTCCATTCACAATTGCGTGCAAAGAAACAACATCTCTAGAAATAAATTATCTTTAAAGCATGCAAGAAATATGGGTGCCTGGGTGGCTCAGTGGGTTGGGCCTCTGCCTTCGGCTCAGGTCATGATTCCAGGGTCCTGGAATGGAGGCCCGCATTGGGCTCTCTGCTCAGCGGGGAGCCTGCTTCCCCCTCTCTCTCTGCCTGCCTCTTTGCCTACTTGTGATCTCTCTCTGTCAAATAAATGAATAAAATCTTAAAAAAAAAAAAAAAGCATACAAGAAATATGGACAGGAAATAATACCCTACTGGAGGACATTTTTTAAAGGAACTGAGCAAAAAGAGTAGCATGCCATCATCCTAAGTGAAAAATTTTCATATTTTAATGATGCCCAATTTCCTTAAGGCAATTAAGTCAGTAAACTAAAATCCCATTGAGATCTGTTTGTGGTATCTGACCAAATTATAAAATTTATCTGGAAAAGAAAATACACAAGGGCCAAAATATTTTGGGAAAAGAATAATGAAGTGAAAAATAAAAGAACAATTAAATGGCATTTGACCTACTAGTTATCAAAGTTTACTACAAAAAAATAGCATGAATTTATAGTAATACAGTGTGATAATAAAGCAGGTATATTAAAAAGATAAATATGCCAGAGTAGAGATTCAGAAACACAGCCATATATATATGAATATTTAATATATGATAAAGATGGCATTTCAAAAATAATGGGAAAGGACATAATACTCAAATGATCTTAAGACAAATAGCTTTGGAAATTGAAATTTATATATTGTATCAGTCACAAAAATATAATTCCAAAAATATTAGAAGCCTAAAATTGTTTTTGAATTATGAAATATCTGTGTCATAAAGAATAAACTTTACAGAAAGAGAGAGATCTGGTCTTTGCCCCAGCTCCAGGGAGGTAACCTCTAAACTCTTAGAATTTTCCCAGTGATTAGAGTGGCCTTGTTATTCGTGGTGGGCCCCTCTAGCCACACTTTAATTTTTTCAATGAAATATTATTCTTCTATCTTCAGAGTGGCAGAAAATAAATATCCAGTATTGACAAGAGAATGATCAAAACAAGAACCTCCCGAACTATTCATAGAAGAATACGTTGATACAATATTTTTACCCTTGAAATTTGACCATATCTCACAAAATTTTGATTTCTAGGAATCTACACTATAAAATCGCTCACACATGCGCACCAGGATGTAGGTCCAAGTATGTCACTGCATACTTGTTCCAACAAAAACTAGAAACAATCTATATGCTCATGCTATATGCTCAATCTATATGCTCATGAGGTTCTGTTTAACAGTAATGAGTTACAGACACACGTACTGATGAAGAAAGAGCTCTAAAACATGTTTTGGGGGGAAGGAAACACAAGTCACGGTACAAATGTTTAAACAGACTTTTGTATATAAATTATATACTATAATATAATTGGGGGAAACTGTATGAGGATACCTCTGAAACTGTTAACCACTGTGTCGAAGGGCCTGCGGACTAGACTCCTTTGGGTAGGAGAGGCTGGAAAGACAAAAACCACTAGGGTTCTACCTATGAATGAGGCTCAGCCTATTAGAAGGACTTATATGAGATTTAGGAATGCAAGCGTAGCGGAGGCAATTTCCCCGTCTGTCTTGGCTGTTTCCCTTGGCAAGCGAGGTTGTAGAAACACATTCCCATTTCCGGGTGTTGATATGCAGTTGTGAGGGCAGCTGCCACTGTCGTGGATTCTTGACTCTTGATTCTTGCAGCCTCAAAGGCAGCAGATCCCCTAGAGGGTCATTCTGGACCATTGTGGGGTCCCAGCCTGTAGCTTATTTGGATTCCTCTTTCAGTGATTTGTAAGCATTTAACTTCCTGTATTAAATGTCTTCAGGTCAAAAATGCCTCCAGAGGTTTCTGTCTCCTGCATTTATTAGGTAGTAACAGTGGGATTGGAACGGATGTGTGTTTCAGCCAAATTCCATTTTGAGAAGCAATGCTCTAGGAAGCGAGTGCTTGTCTCTGGTCACCCAAGTAGCATTTGTAACAAAATTGGGTTGTCTTTTCCTAAACACCTCGAGACTCAAGCTTCTCCTTAGAGGCTTACAACAAAGATGCCCCTACTGTGTAACAGGGCCTCCAGTTAGCTACGTGAGAGCTCTGAGTTTATGGGATAGATGTCAACAGAGAATTGCTGACCATACTTTGTAGAAAAGATTGCAATAAGCTGTCCCCTAGACACTTGATCCATAATGTGAACGGACTTGATTTGGGATAATGGATCTAAAGAGCATTTACAGGAGAAGGATGGACAAGAAGGGCAGGGACAAGAAGGACAGGAGTAGGTGCAGTTAAAATATCTTTCTCAGGAGGTTGGGTGCAAGAGAGGAGCAAGTTTGAAAAGTAAAGTAATGAATGATGTTTGGGAAGTCATGAATTGGAGGTGTTAGATATCCAGCAAGTCCAGAAGACAAAGATCAGTAACTAAAAAGAAGATGAGGGGCGCCTGGGTGGCTCAGTGGGTTAAAGCCTATGCCTTTGGCTCAGGTCATGATCCCAGGTCCTGGGATTGAGCCCCGCATCGGGCTCTCTGCTCAGCCGGAAGCCTGCTTCCTCCTCTCTCTCTCTGCCTACCTCTGCCTGCTTGTGATCTCTGTCAAATAAATTAAAAAAATAAAAATCTTTTTAAAAAATAAATAAAAAAATAAAAAGAAGATGAGTTCCTAACAATCACAGATGCAAGAAATAATTACTGAGATAACATAATACCTGAGTTAAAAATCTTAATTGCACTGCATTTTGTATATTGTATAATCTGTCGGAGCTTGATTTTCCTCATGTGTAAAATGGAAACAATACCCCGTTCTTAGGTGGTTGAAAGAACAGTATGAGGCCACCTGTAGACAAAAGCCGTGTTGTATGCCCCCGCCCTGGGGCGGGCCCTAAGTAAATGCTAGGTCCTTTGCTTCTTCCTACTGGCTCTTGTTGCATGAGATTTTACAACCAACCTATCGCCATAGAAGGAAGATAAGGACCCAGTGTTGCTTGATGTCCCTACTGTCTACTATATCTGGGGAAAAGCACAGTGTAGCGATCAAGAGTAAGGCTACACATAAAAAAAATGAAATCTTGCCATTTACAATGACTTGGATGGAACTAGAGGGTATTATGCTGAGTGAAATAAGTCAATCAGAGAAAGACAATTAACATATGTCCTCTCTGATATGAGGAATTTGAGAGGCGGGTGGTGGGGGAGTAGGAAAGGAAAAAATGAAACAAGATGGGATCTGGAGGGAGACAAACAAGAAGAAATTCTTAATCTCACAAAACAAACTGAGGGTTACTGGGGGGTTAGGGGGTGGGGAGAGGGTGGTGGGGTGATGGACATTGGGGAGGGTGTGTGCTATGGTGAGTGCTGTGAAGTGTGTAAGCCTGACGATTCACAGACCTGTACCCCTGGGGCAAATAATACATTATATGTTAATAAAAATAATTAAAATAAAACAGAGTAAAGCTATAGCCCAGCCGTTTAATCACAAAGACCACAGCAATCTCATCTATGAGGCCTTTACATTCTCACAAACACACTGTATCCTTGACACAGCTGTGTAGATTCGATTTATTCTGAAGGAAAAAATGTAAAGAATTATAGTATATTCCTGTTTGTGGCTGTAGAGAATACTGACTATTGGTAAACCACCCTGTCTTCTGGCACATCAAACTGGAGTTTTTGTAGTCCCACCAATGAGCTCTCCACTCTTGTAATTAGCTAATTTAATAAGTATTGTATTGACTGTCTACTGGGAGTAGATTCTTTAGGGAAGAAATATTAACAGTTGACTGATATTTCGAATTTTCATGATGTTACATAATGTTTGGTTTCATATTAAGAAACAAGTTGCAGATGTTGGGGATTTTTTTCAGAATAGTAATCAATGTCGGTTTCTGATGCTTATGGGTATTTTTTTTTTGAGAACATGGAAGATTTTATCTGAAATCAGTGAGTTGTCTTGATGTTTCTTGTTTTTTACTTTTTCCTGAACAGTTACGAAAATTGCTTGAAATGTCATATAAAGACAAAGAATTTAGGCATGCAATAGATATTGACTTGAATATTTTCACTAACATTTGCTGACCTTTTGGGTCAATATGTTTTGAAATTTACTTAAAAAGCCACTTTAACTTACTTCGGTTTAGATCTAAATTGTTTTAAATTGCCAGAATTTTCCCTTTTTTTATAAATACAAAACTACTGCCCCATTATATTTACATACATGTTTAAAAAAAAAAAAACAACAGTTTCTTTGGGAATCAGAAGTGTCCTGCACCTTACAGATTGTTTTTGTTGGTGTTTTGTTTTGTTTTGTTTTCAGAATAACAGAAGCATATTTAAAATGACCCTTTGTCTTTCCCTCCTTCATCTCATGTGCCCTTATTTCCTTTAAAGAGCTATAATGTCTAGAAAGCTGTACAAACAATTAAGCTAAATCATTTTGTAAGCGGTTCTATGAAATGCAAGAGTGATTTTTTTCTTAAAGTCCAAATGTGTAACTCGGCTTACATGAGCATATAAGCATATTTTGCTTAAATTACATTTCCATCTGACAATATTAATTTCATCAAGGAAGCTTAGTATAAAATTAATTATAGCTATCATTTATGTTATTTCATCTTCCCTTTCCATTGAAGCTTCAATGAGAATTCATCAACTGAAGGGCATGATTCACATTTTAACAACAATAATAAAGAAAATAACCAAAACTACTTTTTTTTCCCCTCCTACTACTAGAACTCCGTGACTAAAGACTTATCTCTAATGTCATCCAAAATGTAATAATATATTTTGAGGATCAGAGGAAACGCTTCCAATGGATATAATGAGAGCACATCTAGTTACATTCTCCTGCTGACAAAGAACATTTCAGTTTCATTGACTTTGGTGAATAACCTCCTATGATTGTTTGAGAAACAAGTTCTAAGAAAGAATCTGAGCAAGCATTCAAATGCCATACGGCTGAGCATGAAGACAAGGAAGTCTGTTTATCCTCTCACCAATCCCAGAACACAGAAGTTTGTCAAGAAAATAACCTCCACACTTCACAGATCCCCAGCCCAGATCCCCATGAAAGCTCATGCTGGCAGTGCAATAAATCCCTCTATGTATCAGACAGAGGATTTTATCTAGGTTACAGGAAGCAACAGCAAAGCAGGGAGTGACATCACATACCTCAGATATCCACTAAGATGAGAGACTCCTGGGAAAAGACAGACTTCCCCAGGTGTACACCAATGTGGATTGTTGTAAGGAATTCAATTTCCATATCCTCAACTTCCATTTGTGTTTTTTTCCTAAAGCTGACCTGCCTGAGAACCCACAGAAGGATTATCCTGGTTCTCCTTTCCTGCTCCCCGCTTTCACAGAGACCCGGCTGGGACCCCACTTCAGGAACGAAAGACCTACCTCTCACCCACTGTGAACTGAACTACGGTGTGGAGATGTCCAAAATGCCAGAGAACAGGGAAATTTCAAATATCGTTATGAATGAGGCCTCCTTTGATTATAATACTGATTATACGGTAGAATGCCGAGGCAGGAGTGAAGACAACGTTCTTTTAACTGTCTCACCTCTTCTGCCCCCTACATGAGTGTCAAAGGATGCAGCACTTCTGAGGGAGGGTCATGGAAAGGCAAAGAAAAGGGTGTGGGTAAAAGCCGATGTAGTGCCACCTTATTCCACCCGGGTGACAACACCAGCGCAAGATCCCAGGTCTTATCTTTGAATTGTATTTGTAAAGCCAAACCAAGCAAAGCAAAGAGCATGCTGGGAAACCAATCTGCTGCAAATCCAGCCTGCCTGTGTTTTCACCACCCTAGTGATAACCGCATTTGGTGTCAAGATGTCAATCTGACTTCTCGTGCCCCATCTGCCCTCCTCCAGGCCCACCGTGCTCTCTGGCCAACATGCTGCGCACACTGGTGTTGCCTCAGTGGTACCCCCGGTCTCTCACGTTCTACCCAGCTCCTCCACTGCTGCCACGTGGGACAACCATACCTGACCCCGCACAAAACGGGAAGGGAAATAGTCAATATTCCATTAGGTGACCCTTGATCAGTAGAATAAGAGCCAGACGGTGACTACTTCCTCTGGTTGGATGATTTTCAGGCATTTCACATGATACCTCAAAGGATCCTTAGTAGGACTGACCTGCTGTTGCCCACAGTGGTGACTCAGCCCAACAACACATTCTTGGATTGGCTTTTCCTCCTCACCTTTCGTTCCTCCCTACCTCCTATCCTTCTATTCCTTGAGATCACGTCTCAAAACAAGCCACCTGCTTGTAAGATCTTGTCTCAGGCTTCGCTCAGGGAGGGAACCCAGGCCAGAGTGTCTCGCTGCTTATTTTGCAACCTTTATGATTCCAGAAGAAGAAGAGGTAAAAATTTCCATGATTACTTCTGCAGAATGACAGTATATCTTTAGGTGAAAGTAGTATTTATGGGTTCTAGGTAAGTTAATGTCTTACATTTTCCTATACTACCCACATCGATAGAAAAAATATTTTCATTAACCTTTGCCAAAAGAGTAGATCCTGTACTTAGATATTCATTTTTACTGTGAGCACAGCTCTCTCACATGCCTGCATTTCTCAACTACTTCTGTGTCCATTTATTCTACATATTTTGGGGCTTACTATTAAAAGAGATTGTGTTAGAGCTTTCTACCACAATTCATACATTTAGCAGTAATACTAATTCATCTCTTAGCTTGATGCATCTTTTAATTTAATATAGTTTATATGCCCTAGAATTAATAGTGGCCATAGAGTTTTTAATGTCAATTTTTATAAAAATATAAGCCTGCATTCTTAAAAGCAGACTGTCCTCTAATATGCAGATGTGAGACAAAATGTTTCTAAAGTGCATCCTAGGATCTATTATCTTAAATTCTAGAAAACCCAGCATCATTTAATTAGAAGTGGTTCCTCTTTTACAGATTCAATTCTGCCAAATATATAGTTATAAAGAATCATTTTTGTCATGAAATAAAATTAGAATCTACTTATATGTAACAATTCTCAAGTATTATAACTCCTAAAGACTTTGAGGTGACTTTCTTGAGAACTTAAACTTTGCGTTAATATATAGATCTGTGTTCAAAAGTGACGGGTAAACTCCTAAAGCATGGGACGCCTGGGTGGCTCAGTGGGTTAAGCCGCTGCCTTCGGCTTGGGTCATGATCCCAGGTTCCTGGGATCGAGTCCCGCATCGGGCTCTTTGCTTGGCAGGGAGCCTGCTTCTCCCCTCCCCGCTCTGCCTGCCTCTCTGCCTACTTGTGTGATTTCTGTCTGTCAAATAAATAAATAAAACCTTTTTTAAAAAATTCCTAAAGCATGAAAGTCCAATTTATAGGGTTATTTTTCTTACCCCAGTTTTATGTAATTTTAGCTCCACAAACATGGGACCACTAAGTTAAAAACTAATTGAATAACAGCTAATAAATTGTATTATAGTCTTTTTAATACACTTCACAGATATGAAGAAATTAAATTATTTTAACGGCTGGGTACAAATCCTTTTGCAAATCAGATGGTTTCCAATTCTTGCCTTTTACCAAATTAAATGGTCATTTTGAGGTCACCCACTCCTAAATAATCAAAAGATACTTTTTACTATAGATTATCACATTCTTTCGGCATGCATCTCAAAAGAACTTCAGATGACTAAATGATATCCCTACATCAAAACTCCTTCCATTCCAGCAAGTTTCTTCAGTCCTACATCTGCTTAAGAAAGGAAAGGAAGGGGGTAGCTGGGTGATTCGGTTTGTTGAGCAATGGACTCTTGACTTTGGCTTGGGTCATGGTGGGACCTAGCCCCATGATGGTCAGCAGGGAAACTGCTTGAGATTCTCTCTCTCTCTCTCTCCCTCCCTCCCTCTTCTCCCTCCCCCTGCTCCTACAAGCTCTGTCTCTCTCTCAAATAAATAATTTTTTTTTTTAAAGGAAGGGAGAGGGAGGAAGAGCACGGAGAAGAAGGGCAGGAAGGAGAGGAGAGACAACCAGAGAAAGAGGAACTTGAAGTTGAACTCTGTCACCTTCTAATAATAAATAACATTCATCTCTAGGTTCATAAAGGGGTGAAAGCCAGCTCCATTCATCTCAATAGCAGATGCATTTTCAATAGACTTTGTATTTTATATTTAATAGTTATCCAATTTTATATTATATTGATGTGCCGTTGACCAATTTAACACAATTAATAATTATATAGATAATTTAATGCATACAAAATTGTCAGCATTTACAGACTTATCATCAAGGATAATGAAAGCACTTCAAATTTATGGGCATACTTTTATTGTCATAGCAGAGTACCTCCAGAAGGTGATTTTACCATTCCAGGCAGGAGATAACTAGGTATCTGGCTGGCATGGCTTTAGACTTAGAAGAGACAAAGCTCAGATATTCCAGAAAAGAACCTGAAGGCACAACAATTTACAAGGCATGAGAGATGAGATCGAGGAAGTTATTTAAAAAGACTGAAATTTTGAGTCTGGTACCTGGCAGAACAGTGATTTGGGTGACATGATTATTGTTAGTCTATTGCTCTTATGAGGCTAATCTCATAAGGAAGGTCAAGACTAGTGAGCGTTAGCATACGACTCTTGGGGTTGTGAGTTCAAGCCCCACGATGGGTGTAGAGATTACTTAAAATCTTTAAAAAAGAAAAAAAGACCGAGTGTTCCACACAATCTTAAGGGTACGGAAGGTGGCATGGGAGGGAGCTGGCAGTCATGGAGTGAAGGCAGGACATGGAGGAGCTTCATATTGCAGGGTGCTTTATGTTCTTTCTCCACACATTTTAGCAATCTTGAACCAGCTTAGCCACTAGGCTCTACCTACACATCATAACCATCTCTGCATTAGGATTATTAATAGCCTTGACGTCATTTTAATTTGAAAGATCACTATGATTTTATTCTTGCTTTTCACAACACTCATTGACTAAAAGCATACGTGTCAACTGTGCCCAGTTTTCCCAGAAATCCTGCAGCTTCACTCCTCTAAAGAGAAGGTGCCAATTTTGCTAAATCTGTGGGGCTATTTTGAGTAAAAAGCCCTTCCCCAAGAGTTAAAATGCTAAGTCACAAGCACTTCCCTGCTTTCAGAAGTGACTCACTCTCCAACTCCAGACCTGAGAGGTTGATGCTTTTTACAAAATGTAATGCTTTTCAAAATGTATTTTTTCATAGATGTGTACATTTCTCTGGATAATGGTATACTATGTGGCTCAAGTTTGTGACGCATTTTTTTCCTTCTCCCCGGTGACATCTGCTTTTAACCAACTTGTAACCATTGTTTTGGTGTCCTTTACTTTTTAGTGACACAACTGCATTTTGACTGTACTCCAAAAAGATCTGTTAAAGCTAAAGCAGGGCTCGTACAATGGGGATATTTCAGCTGCTATAGTTTTGTGCTGCTGTTTTTTTTTTTTAAGATTTATTTATTTATTTGACAGACAGAGATCACAAGTAGGCAGAGAGGCAGGCAGAAACAGAGAGAGGGGGGGAAGCAGGCTTCCTGCTGAGCAGAGAGCCTGACTCAGGGCTCAATCCCAGGACTCTGCGATCATGACCTGAGCCGAAGGCAGAGGCTTTAACCCACTGAGCCACCCAGGCACCCCGTAATGGTCCATATTTGCATCTGCTTTTCATAGCCGACTTTTCCACATCCCAGGGTCTGCTTCACAAATCTGTCTGCTTGACTGCAGGTAAAGGCTCCAACCAGAATTGTGTACTGGCTTTGACTCACTTGATGTTGACCAACAAAAATGTGCTAACCTCTACCTCTACAAGCTCCAAATCCTAGAATTCTTTAAGCACATGGCAACTAGAAAGAAAGATCATTTTTTCTCTTCCCTTTTAAATTCCTCAAAAAAATCAAATTTTTTATCCTTTGTTATGATTATCTCAAACATTTTCTTTTCCTTCCCCTGCCCTCTGATCATCCTGTGCTTTGACACAGTTATTCCATTTAACTCATTTAGTTAATTGAACATCCACCTACATTTCTTCTAACATGTAGTGTGACTTCATTTCTTTCCAATTACTATATATATTTTCAAGGAGAGAAGTGGGGGGGAGGAGAGGGAATAGAGGAGGATAGGAAAGGAGGGGAAGGTAGACACGGATGGGAAGAGGGAGAGACAGGCAGAGGGAGAAGACAGAGAGGAAGAGAAGGCGAAAGAGGAAGAGGGAGAAAAGGAGGGGGGCCATCTAGAATTAACACTGACAGTTATGAATTCCTCTCCATCTTTAGGCCACTCAAAAGCCCATTCAGATGTATGCCCTTCAAATCAATTGTGCCTTATTTAGCCAAAGGCATTTACTGATGACATCCATCCATACATGCATTTCCCTCTTATTGTTACAGAAGTGAGTTATGCCTTCCTGTGCATTAGACTAGAACTAATAGAAGGTGATATTAAAAATTATTACTTTTACCCTAAGCAAGTCCATCTTTCATGGGGTTGAGAGTAAGCTGAAGTTCTATAGAGAAAGAACAAAGCTTTGCATGGCTTTGCCAACACTACAAAAGGGCTTCTTGAGGTTTCAGAATTATTTTAGGGATGTGGAAGCAATCGAGCCGCAATATCTGAAATTCCATTACTTATATACACAGCTGACTTAAATATTGTTCTTAAAAACCATGACTTCAAAGGTAACTTCCATGGAGATTATTAAAAACAATAATCTGAATTTAGCTTTTGACAAAGAAAAAACGTGGGGTCATTTTAATTTGTATTACATTTCTAATATCTTTCAAGTTAATTTTAATTACAAAATTTTAAATTTGCTCCATGACATGTCATTCTAATATAACATTTTAACAGTGACAATTTTTGAAAGGATTAAATTTATTCTCTATTCCCATACTATTTTTTACAGTAAGAATCATACCATTTTAAACACTCTTGCTAACTCATTCTATTTGTTTCTCTTTGGGGACTAGGAGAATTGACTTGTCTAGAAGCCAAGGACATTCAATAGAACTGATGGATTTTCAGTGATGCATACACAAAGGCCAATCCAGTAAAATTATGAAATACTCAAACTTCATCTCTATTGCTTTAGCCTCTTAGTTTTGAACATTTTGTCTAACTTTAAAATGATCCCTCTTTCCCCGGTCAAGTGCGCACTAACTTCTTGCTTGCTCCCTGTTATAACCGCCTCTTGGAAGACTATTTGGGACTAACTAACATTAGAGTGAAATTGATTGTTTTCAAGATGTGGGGGCAGGGACTGTTCTAGTTGAACTGAAAGTTAGTTTTTAGGCTAAAAGATTGTGTTTTCTACGTAAGAATTCCATGTGTGTACGTGGAAAAAGATATTTGGACGTAGAGTACTTTCCCATCGTTAAAATCAGCCTACATTTTCTAGGCTATTAGCCATGGTGCCAGCTAGTCTGCCCCGCAATAGGATCCTCCCACTTCTCGGGAAGATCCCAGCCTGCAGACTGTAGGGGCCAAGGGCAGGCCACCTTAAGATGGGTCACTTTTAGGGGCGCCTGGGTGGCTCAGATGGGTAAGCATCTGCCTTCGTCTCAGGTCATGATCTCCAGGTCCTGGGATTGAGCCCCAAGTCCGCTTCCCAGCTCAGAGGGGAGCTCACTTCTCCCTCTCCCTCTGCCTCTCCCCCTGCCTATGCCCTCTCTGCCTCTATCTCTCTCTCAAATGAATAAATAAAATCTTTTTAAAAAATGGGTCACTTTTGCATGATGACTATTTTGAGCTAAAAAGCTATCAAACCCCAGCAAACTCGGGAAAAGTTCTCTACCACCCCTACAACTGCCTAAAAAGAATTTAGATAGAGGACCTACTCCAGAGGAGTGCTACCTCCCCAGAGAACTACATTATACTACGAACTAGGTATGGTAGATAAGAAGGAATCTAGCAAGGCCTATTTGATCAAAGTCCTCTATGTCCCATTGTATCTCAGTGGCCCAGTAAATATTTATTTCCCAAACATTTATTCTTTTTCCTCTTCCTGTGAATTTCATTCTTTGCCTTTGGAGTACTAGACCCCTGCTTAGTTAAACGACAAATACATCTCATTTTGCCTGTCTTTGGAATTTTCATGTCTGTGTGGATTCCCCGTGCATATGAAATTAAATTTGACATTCTCTTGTTATTCGATTCCATGTTGATTCGATTCTTAGTCCAGCTAGAAGGACCTTGAAGGAGATAGGACATTCTTGTTCCCCAACCTAACCTTGTTCCTTCGGATAAAACTGCTGGCATTTGCCATCACTTAAAGATTTGGGGTTGCAAAGGAATATACATAAGAATTTCTTTTCTTTTTGTCATTCACTCGTTCACTCCGAAAGAAATTTACTGACGACCCACTGTGTGCCCGGGTGGACACTAAGTGATACCGACAGAACTGTGAACAAGAAGTAGTCCCTTAAAGAAGATAGATCTAATGTGGAAGGTGGGGAACAGCTAAATTGCAATACGGCAAGATGAAAGCTTTGTCAAGGAGACAACAGTATCCTCTGGAAACACAGAAGAACACCTAACCCAGCTTTGGGAAGTCAAGGAGGGCTTCCTGGAGGAGGCTATAGCTCGGCTGAGCTCCCAAAGACCAGTTAGGATTAGCTAGACAAATAGAAGGAAGAATGATATACTGAGAAGAATGAACAAGTAAAGGCTACAGGGTCACAAGTGATCATGTTTCACTTAGAAAACTACTTCCAGGGAGCCTGGGTGGTTCAATCGTTAAGTGTCTGCCTTCAGCTCAAGGCATGATCCTGGGGTCCTGGGATCAGGTCCTGCATCTGGCTCCCTGCTCGGCGGGAAGCCTGCTTCCCCCTCTCTTACTCCCCCTACTTGTGTTCCCTCTCTCACTGCGTCTCTCTGTCATATAAATAAATAAAATAATGAAAGAAAGGAAGAAAGAGGGACGCCTGGGTGGCTCATTTGGTTAAGCAGCTGCCTTCGGCTCAGGTCATGATCCCAGCGTCCTGGGATGGAGTCCCACATCGGGCTCCTTGCTCGGCGGGAAGCCTGCTTCTCCCTCTGCCTCTGCCTGCCTCTTTGTCTGCCTGTGCTCGCTCTCTCTCCCTCTCTAACTAATAAATAAATAAAATCTTACAAAAAAAAAAGAAAGAAGGAAGGAAGGAAGGAAAGAAAAGGAAGGAAGGAAAGAAAGGAAGGAAGAAAGAAAAAACTACTTCTGAAACAGAGAGTGAATAGCAGAGCAAAAGGTGAAGGGAACTAAGAGTAAAATCAAGGCCCAGGTCTTGGAGGGCTCTGTAAGCCACTGTAAAGAATGTGGAGGCGCCTGAGTGGCTCAGGGAGTTAAGCTTCCAGCTCTTGGTTTCAGCTCAGGTCATGACCTCAGGTTCATGAGATGGATCCCGTACAGTTTCACGCCCATCGGGGAGTCTGTTTGAGATTCTTTCCTTCTCTCTCTGCCCTCTCCCCCAGCTTGCACAAGCACGTGCTCATGTACTCTCTCTCTCAAATAAGTAAATAAATCTTAAAAAACAAATAAATGAAAAGAATGTAAACTTAATCTGGAGGCAATGGTAAACAACTGTAAAGGCTTCAAACAGAAAACTGACATGATCAAATTTATATTCTAGAAAGTTCATTCTGGCAACAATGTGGAGGTAAGATTAAAGATGGGCAAAACTGGATTCAGGCAGGTCAGTTAGAAGACTGTAGCAAAATGCAGGTCATCGGTACTCAAGGCCTGAGCTAAGTAGGTGTGGATAAGAAAATGGTCACAAACATTATGAGGTAGTAGGATCCCCAATACTTGGTAACTGAGCAGACGGACTGGTGGTCAGGAAGGGAAGAGTAAACAATGACAAAGGAAGTGTAGAACGTAACCCTTCTTGATATGAGAATCCAGGAGAACATGTCATTTTCAGAGGGGTAATAATGAGTTGAGTTTGGCTCATGTTATTTTGGGGATTCCTAAAGAAAGCCTAGTGCATATTGCCACGTGTACTACCCGACACCGGGAGGGGTGCCAATCGCATGGACTATTATGAGAATGACTTCCCATGGAAGGGCAGTGCCCAAAGTGTCTAAATGTTTACGGTGGCCCTGGCTGGGGTTCAGGAGAGAGACCTTCATTGAAAAGGAAGACTTCAGGGTTATCAGCATGTACATAGTATTTGAAGCTCAAGAATAGATGAATCCTACCACCACCACCAAAGAAAGTGTGTAAAATAAGGGTGCTGATCACCCAAAGAAGCCTTGATATTTACTGAACAGGCAAAAGAAGAGAACCCCACGAAAGAAATCAAGAGGAATCATTAAAAAACAGAAACACCAAGACCAAGGGAGAAATACTTGCAGTTTAGGTAAATTGCCACCAGGTGGAGTGTGGTCTCTACTCAGAATATGAAATTCCTGCAGGTGTGTTAAGCCGGCAAACGTCAAGTAGGGCATATATGGGTCATTTGGTTCACAACTCTTTCCACACCCATAGACAGTATGTGGAACAGGAGTTCCACACTATAATGCAAACAAAAAAGCACTGATAGAGAAGAAAGGAAATTAGTCTCAAGTCCCACTTTTTTGACTCTCTAGTAAAAAGACCTAGGGCAAATCTTCAGCTTTTTGCCCTCAATTTATACATATGCGATTTAAGGAAGTGAGGCTAGGTATTTTAAATCCCTTCCAGCTGTAACATTATAGTAAAAGACAATATCAATAACAAACATGTATATAGCACAAATCTGGGATGGCGATACAAAACAAAATAAAACAAAACAAAAAATTCAGTCCCTGTCCTTGCAGGCTTAACACATTAGGTGTTCCATACACTTAACACTCTATGACTAAGAGTCATATAGTCACATGGCAAGTGCTATAATGGATGTACGCCCTGCTATGGAAGCACAGAGAAGAAACTAACTGCTTTCCAGTCCTCATGAAGGAGGTGACCCCTGAATAGACTTTACAGCATAAGCAGGAGTCTTTAAGAGATCACAGCAAAAACCGGGGTGCCTGGGTGGCTCAGTGGGTTAAAGCCTCTGCCTTTGGCTCAGGTCATGGTCCTGGGGTCCTGCCGGGCTCTCTGCTCAACAGGGAGTCTGCTTCCTCCTCTCTCTCTCAATCTGCCTCTCTGCCTGCTTGTGATCTCTGTCTGTCAAATAAATAAATAAAATCTTTAAAAAAGAGAGAGAGAGAGATCATAGCAAAAGGAATCTTATGCAGATGGTATAGAATGTGCAAATACCTGGAGGTATATGACGGCATTGAGTTTTGGTTCAATTTGGCTGCATTATAAGTGCACAAAGGGAAATAAATGCAAAGGAAAAGGAACACAGACCAGAGAACTCACGGCGGGTTTAGATACTATACTCATATCTTCAAACCTTCTTTAGTTAACAAACACTTCTTTAGAGATTAATGTGTACCAGCTACAGTTTTAAGTGCATTATGAATACTTATTCTTTTAATCCTTACACAAAACCCTATGCAATAAATGCTACCCTCACCACCACCCCCCCATCTTACAATGAGGAAATTGACACAGAGATTGAATAACTTACCTTGTATAAGCTTAAGCCTGTCAGGGATGATGCTGGGGTTCCCACTGAAGCACACTGGCTCCCAAGTTCCTACTCTTAACCACACCATAAACCATAAGAGGTTTACGTCAACTAAACTATTCAACTGGAATTAATAACATCGAATTTGTACTTCCAAAGGGTCCTGTGTGGAGGCAGAAAGGCTGGGTTGGAGGCAGGGTGGGGAAGGACATTGGAGGAAGGAAGGCTGTTGCAGTATTCCCGGTAAAAGGTAACATGCGCTCAGATTAAAGAGTGGGAATTTTGAACAGAGAGAGACGTGAGATCTTTAACAAGTATCATTTCTAGACCCGGTGACCAACTCAATGTCAAGTAAAAGAGCAAGAGAAATCTAAAATGATGCCTGGATTTCTGGCTTAGAGAGTAGGGTGGATTAGAGTGACTTCAATTGAAATTGAGAATGGAAGAGTTTTGATCATGTTGAGTAAGAAATATTAGAGGCCATTGGAAATGTAGGGTGTGGAACTCAGGAAGAAAGTCTGGGCTTCAGTTTGGGGATTATTACATGGATGGTGATTAAAGCAATGGGAATAAGAAGGGTCAACAAGGAAAAAATAGGTAAAAAGAGAAAAGAGCTAAAATCAGAACCTGAATGTTACTAAGAGGAAGAAAAAAATAGAAAGTGAGGGGTCTCTAGAGTAGGAGGAAGGCCAAGTAAGAGTGGTATCACTTTTTAATTAATACTGTGTTTTGTTTCCAAGAGATTGGAGTTGTGTGCTAAAATAAAGGTATAAAAATGTGATGTTACCTGTCTATAACTAGTCCCCTATGGGCAGGAATCATAGCCAATTCATGTGTGCTTCATCATGCGTGGTATAACACAATTAACCTCAGTTAATACTTGGTAAGTTAGTCTTAATTTGTAGACATGTTTTAATAGACTTAACTTTCTCTTATTTCTCTTGAGTATCCAGACCAGGTTGGCAAAAGATCTCATCCAGTTTTCCAAAACAGAAGACCAACAATATCTTCATCTTGTTTGCTAAAATACTACTTGTTAAATGTTCCCCAAATGAACACATTAACTGTAGGTCTGAACTCCTTTAAAAAAAAAAAAAAAACAACTTCACAAAGCGTCCCACTGTCCTTTGTTATGCAAAAATCAGACAGAAAGCATTAGAAAAGCATTCTCCCTGCAGTCAGGCAAACCTGACTTCAACCCGCAGGTCCAGCAGGCCTGGCTTTCTGACCCTGAGCAAGTCAGTTAATCTTCCTATTACTCAGCTTCGTCTCTGAAAAATGGTGATTATACACCATATAAAGTGTTAGGATGACATACCCAGAGCCCCTGCAGTATTTGCTGTCATAAATAGATGCTCAGGAAATACTAAATCTTTGGCAGTATTGCAACCCTGGCAGTCATTTTCACCGTGAGAATTTGCATTTGCAAGAAGTGATTCCCAGAAGTTCAAGGCTTCCTCTGAGCCGGGTGGACCTGCAACGTCATCGGGGGCCACCAGGTGGTGGTGGTGCCTCTTAGGGGACCCTAGGTCAGGGGTTCTTCACATCAGGGAAGATAATGAACTTCTCTGTGCTAAGCATCAAGTTGTTTCTTGTATGCTACTTTCCATAGCATTATACCCTTACTAAAATAACAATCTTTACAGATTAAACAGAAATTACTCCATGCGTACATCTAACAATAATAATATCTATTATATATACACGTATTAAGTTTTGTTTCAAATAATAAATATTTGAAATATATATTATACTATGTTATATATTATATATATAACATATTATTTGCAACAAGACTTAATGAAATCACATAACTTCCTGAATCCCTTAAACTGCTTTTAATCATTTCTTAGCTTAATCTAACCTTGGTTTTAAGTCCCTCACATTGATTTCAATCTGTTGTTATATTGGCATAAAGCTAATAGCTTCTGGACTGTGCTTAACCTTAGAGTCTGGCAAAGCACTGCGTGGAAAAAGCCCTCGGTCCTTTTCACCTGCTGGGGGATTAAATCCCCTAATTAAGAGGCTTAAGCGAGCCCTCCAGCCAGTATTTACAAGAAAATCTTGGCCTCTGGCTGCCATTTCAGAGTTTGGCCCTATCCCTGCTGCCTGTCTTTGTCCACACTGAACCAGAGAATACTTCCTGGGTTCCCCCACGCCCTGTGACCCTTGACTTCTAACCAAACCCTGGTTACCAGAGTTACCCAGGCTTCTGCGCCAGCTCCCTGGTTCTCTGTGCTTGCTCCCAGAGCTGCTGTCTGGGGGAGTCCTCACGGCCTCACAGAGGCTGGGGCTTGGGGTGCTGTGTGTTCCACAGTTCCTGGCATCCAGTGCCCATGCAGGCCTTCTGTTTATAGATGCACATTCTTTTTACCTTTAATAACATTTTGAATGCTAAATACAAAAAATGTTTAAAAAATGTTTTTAATGTGTAATGCTCGGAGTCGCGAGAATTCCCCAAAGAGGCCACCAGAGACGTGAGTCAAAGCCAAGCGGCAAGGGTCGTTTATTGCAGGTTCGAACCCGGTCCTCTGCGCACTCGCAAGCGGTGACGCTGAGAGGCCCCGAGGTGAGTAAATGCAAGGTTTTTATAGGCTTGTACAAACAAGGTAGAGTGGGACTGATCGGTTGACATTTGAAAAGGGTATTTGGCATAACCTGATTGGTCTCAGGGAGCGCGCCCTTTAGCAAGCAGGAAGTACAGAAGCAGAACTGGCGGTTAACAACGGGGGATTGGCTACTTTGTCCAGGGGATATTTTTGAAAGTTGTTTGTACCAGGGCGGGAAAGTTGTGGTTGCTGTTGCTCAACTGATTACCAGGGTGGGCCAGGGCGGTTAAAGTTGCAGGGAGCGGCCAGAGCAGTTTGGGCCTTGATAAGCAGACTGGACACTCACAGTTTAATGTAAACAACAAAATGGCTACTGCCTCAAAATGGAGTTACTTTGGCCCTTCAAATGTTATCATTGTTTTTAGGGCAGTAAAACCACTCTGTATAGAGATCCTATAGTGGTACCTACATGCCATACATTTGTCCAACCCATAGAATGACCTCTAAAGTAAACGATGAACTTTGGGTGATAATGACGTGACAGTGTAGGTGCATCGATCTTAAAGCCATAGCACCCTGGTGTAGGAGGTTGATAGCGAGTGAGGTTTGCCAGTGTGCAGACAAGAGAGATATGGGAACACTGTACTTTCCAGTCCGTTTTGCTCTCCACCTAATCCTGCTCTAAAAAGTAGAGTCTTATTAAACTGTCATTGTTATAACTGTTTTCTGCTCTGTAATGTAGGTTCTCAGGCGTCGGTGAAGAAGGAAACAGGAGGCATGCTCCTTTGCAAATACGTTTATCAGGTCATTATTAAGCACTGATTTGGGGCGGGAGGCTGTGCTAGGGGAACACGGGTGAATCAGACAGACCAAGACAGCTCCTGACCTCAGGAATCCTGCAGTTGGAGGGAAAGGAAAAAAACTAAACTAAGTCACCTAACTAAGTACTTAATTTCACTGAAGCAAATGCAAAAAAGGTGCCAGGAGAGAGTCTCCCAGGTGAGAGCTGAGAAGGGCTAGTTCTCTCCCCTTGACATTTGTTCTCATTGTTTCTTCGCCATCAGCATGCTGAGTAGTTAGCAATGCTGGTGAGACGCTGAGCTAGGGGAGTGGTAGCAGCCCCTCACCCTGGAGATCCGGAAGTGATACTACTGTGAACAGCTCCAGTCTAACACTTGTGCTGACCTCAGCTGTGCCTCTCTGAGAAAGCGCCGCCGTTCAAAAAGCTTCCCAAAGCACCTCACACCTGTTAGGATGACTACTGTCAAAGACATAGAAAGTTATAAGTGTTATCGAGGATGTGGAGAAATTAGAACCCTTGCGGACTGTTGGTGGGAATGGAAAAGTCACAGCCACTGTGGAAAACAGTATGGCCGTTCCTCAAAAAAAAAGTAAAAATCAATTTACCAAATGTCCCAGGAATTCCACCTCTGGGTATACACCTGAAAGGACTGAAGATGAGTCTCAAAGAGATATTTGTGACCCACAAAAAGCAGTATTATTCAGCATAGCTGAAATGTGGAAGCAATCCAACTGTCCATCAATAGACGAATGGAGAAGCAAAATGTGGTTATGTACGTACAATGGGATATGATTCAACCTTAAAAAGGAAGGAAATGCCAACATATGCTGTTGCATGGATGAGCCTTGAGGACATCATGCTAAGTGAAATAAGCCAGTCACACGCACACACACACACCCCAAATACTGTATGATCCCATTCATATGAGGTATCTAGAATAGTCAAGATCATAGAAACGAAAAGAAGAACTATAGATGTCAAGGCTTGGAGGAGGGGGAAATGGGTCTTGTACCATGTGTATAGAGTTTAATTTTATCAGAACAAAAGTTCTGGAGATGGATGGAGGTGACTCTTTTACAATATTAATATACTTAATACCTCTGAGCTGTATTTTAAAACTAGTTAAGAGAGTAATACACATTAATATGTATTTTACCACAATAAAAATATTTTATTAAAAAAAAAAGGCATCTAGATGGCAAGACATTACAACCTCCTTTAGATGCCCTCAAGCTTCTAATCTATTTATCCAGGGATGGCAAGCTGCAAAACCAAGCGAAAGTGACCAAACCCTTTCTTCATCTTTCTCCTCTATTTGTTCTCTGCCTCTCCCCAAGTAAGTTTTTCATTTGGTGTGTAACAGAGGAAGGGTAAATAGGGATATACCAAATAATAGAAAATTGTGTCTTGACATGGTTTCCATCAGACTCAGCAATCCCCACCTTTTGAGAAGACACGGGTGTGGGGAAACAGGCATCTCACGCATTGCTAGTGGTGGATAGACCGAAAGGACCTTTTCAGAGAGCCCTCTGCCACTTTCCAACAAAATAAAATCCCCCATAACTTTTGACCAAGCCACTTTACTTCCGGAATGTTTCTTTTAAAAATGTACATGGGCAAAAATATCCATAAGGTGGTCGACTGCAGCGCTACTGAATATAACAAAAAGAATTTGATAACGCAAAAGGCAATTAATCAGAGGCAGTCCTGATGAGGGAACAGAGGTGGGCTGAACACAAAACAGGAACTGACACCCCACAACCGCCCCCCCACTCCTGGGTGGGACAGATGTGATGTTCTTCCAGAAAGCTCTCAACTATCTTAATGTTAATACCTTGCCAGAGGGGAAGACAGCCTTAACTTGACAATAGCAAGGCCTCAGGTATCTTGTAGATATCTTGTAGGTAGGTCTTCTTTAGCATATGAAAGTTCTTTTGAAACCTCCCTTTTCCTTACTTCTGCACCACCTCTCCTCCCCTTCTGGGCTGCAGTGCTTTCTACCCAGGGGTCTTGTCCCTGTGCTTTAACAAACTGCCATTTTGCACCAAAGACGTCTCAAGAATTATTTCTTGGTCGTTGGCTCCGACCTCACCCCACCAAACCTCGCCTATATTCCAAAACCACACTAGTCGTGTAAATTATGCCTCTTCCATACAGTGGAGTACTAGGCACTTGTCAAAAGAGCACAAGGTAGAACTATACAAAGCGAGTGGAAAGAAGTCTTTGATATCCAAAGGAAGAACGGTAAGTTGCAAAGCATGACATCAAGAATGATCTCATAGTATTTAAGAATAAAATGTTCACATGGCTGTTTTTAAGGGGATTTTTAAAAGTCTGGAAGGCTGTGCAGATGACTGAAGGGAGTTGCTCCTAGGGAGTGAATTTTAAAGAAAGAAGCTTGCATTCTCTATATGACATTTGCATATAGATTGACTATTGAGCATGTATTATTAAGGAGAACAAATTCAATAAGGTTACTTTTTTTTTTAAATTTTAGCTGCTATGGACCAGGCTAGTAATAATAGACTCATCCTTAATATCACTTTGCTCTATGACAGATTACACTGTTTGCTTTGAAACAACCCCTTCCTTTTCAGACCTCCTTTTTTCCCCTATATTTGGCATTCTGTAAAATCAAGTATCTGGGGGTCATAAAGATGGAAATGTAGAGAAGAATGCATGGAAAGAGACGGGTACAAGAGGAAATTAAGGACCCATCCAAATAAAAAGCAGTCATCAAGATGATGTTTTGGAGAATTTATAATACGGTGAAATGTACATATAAAAAAGACAGAACTCGGGGTGCCTATGTGGCTCAGTGGGTTGGGCCTCTGCCTTCAACTCAGGTCATGATCTCAGAGTCCTGGGAATGAGTCCCGCATCGGGCTCTCTGCTCGGCAGGGAGCCTGCTTCCTCCTCTCTCTCTCTGCCTGCCTCTCTGCCTACTTGTGATCTCTGTCAAATAAATAAGTAAAATCTTAAAAAAAAAAAACAGAATTCAAAGGTGTATAATTAGTGTGATCCTAACTAGGAAAAGAAAGAAAGAAATGGCTTCCCCCTGCCTCCAAAAGGATCCTGGAGGAACATAAACCAAATGCGAACAAAGATAGACTGAATGATAAGACTTTAGATGTTTCATTTCCTCGCATTCTTGAATTTTTGAAAATGAGCTGGTCACCTTTATCATATAACACTGACACTTTCATTTAAAACGTCTATCACTTTCCAACATTTAGCCCCCCAATAATACCACCACAAATACGGATCAGAGATCAAAGTATAGGTGTCATTCTATACTCATGTTCAAACCCTGTGTATGTGTGTGTGTGTGTGTCCTGATTCTGAACAGCCCATCAAGTTTGGAGCCTTCCCTTCTCTTTGCAATAGAGCAACTTGGAGGTTCCATCATTTTTGTTAGGAACACTGTATAAGGAAGTGAGTATCAATGGGTAAGTGAGTATCAATGGGTTGCTTGGTCTTTGACCCAGAAAATAATTACTATATAATGGTAATTAAAAGTACAATTGATCATTGAATAATGCAGGAGCTAGGGGTACTAAACCCCTGTGCAGTTAACTTTTTTTTAAGCCCCTGTGCAAATAACTTTTACTCTCCCCAAATGTAACTACTAATAGTCTACTGGAAGCCTTACCAATACCACAAACAGATAATTAATACATATTTTGTATGTTACATGTATTACATAATGTATTCTTACATAAAATAAGCTAGAGAAAAGTAAACATTAGGAAAATCATAAGAAAGAGAAAATACATTTATAATACTGTACTGTATTTATTGAAAAAAATCTATAAATAAATGAACTTCTGTAGTTCAAACCCATATCCAGGGATGGGCGGTATTCCGAACCTCAGGGTGAGAACTGAGGACACAATGTAGATTGTCTTTGTTGCTTACATTTTATTCATAAAGTCAAAGTGAGGAACCCAAAGAGTTGAACAGAATTCATCTCAGCCTCTCAAATCCCTTGCTTTACTGAATTCCTTTTGGCCAGAGGGCCCCTCACACCCTGTTTTCTGGTGAGAATTAATGTTGGCCTGCTTTTCTTGGTTTGCTTTGTTTGCTAACAGCCACCAGCTGTTCAGGCTCCCTCTATAATTTCTTGCAACTTTTTTTTTTTTTTTTTTTTAAAGAATAGGGCCTCAAATGCAAGGTTTCACTATAAGGTCTCAAGTTCCACATAAAATGGAAAATTTTCAGTACTGAGGCATGCCAAGAAAGGGTGGGGCTGCTTGACTCCCTTGGACCATTTATAAGCCTGGAAAGATGTCATTCTGTCCTTGTAAGTCAGGTTTCCCTGAAACTGTCACACACCCAAGAGAAGATCGGCTAGTTGTTTTCTATCTTGAAATCTGCCTGAGTCAAGCCAGTAGTTCTCTCTCCCTCGATTCTTCTGGTGAAAACTGATCAGAATGGGATTTTCAATTCCTAATTATATCCTTGAATATTCACCCACTGCGTTTTATAAACAATCCTCTCTACCTACCATAGGCCTACTGTAGACCTGAAGACCCACGATAGACAATTTGGTTGATGTTCTTATCTGAGATAAGAAGTATTACTAATCCTTTTTATTGCGTTTTCCCCCTCCTATCAGAATTCAAAACGTTGTTGTTACTACTGTTTGTTTTGCTTTGCTTTGTTTTATTAATGATTTTATCTATTCATCTGAGAGTGAGAAAGAAAGCGCCAGGGGGTAGGGGCAGAAGCAGGCTCCGCAGGACTCCATCCCAAGCCCCTGGGATCATACCTGAACCAAAGGCAGATGCTTAACTGCCTGAGCCACCCAGGTTTCCTGCTTTGCTTTATTTTTTTAAATACTTGATTTCTAGTAGCCCAAAGGAAGGAGAGGAGACATTTATTGACTATAAAGCAATGAGCTTTCTATAAATAGAGTATGTTTTATTTTTCATTTGCTTTTCATAGCAATCTGATAATGTTATAGATGAGAAGCTCAAAAAAAAAAAAAAA
>ML101331.1:34260-47163 GCA_003697995.1 Taxidea taxus jeffersonii | reverse complement strand
GGGGCATAGGGAAGGAGGTGGGTGACTCAGCTCCTCCCAGGAGCCTTGGTGGGGGACAGGGGACACAGTGTCCTGCCCCAGTCCTCCCCCTCACTCCACACCCCCAGCTTTGGCCAACTCAAACCCTGCTCCTGTTTATACCGGGAGCCCCTTAGTCATTCCCTGGCTGGCTTTTCTACTCTCCCCAATATCCCTCCTCTCTTGGCTCTCTCTGCCCTTATAAGTCCTCTCCCAGTGGCCCCAACACCTCCTGCCTTTCCTCTAACCACGGCTGCCTTTGCCTAGCTCTGCTTTCCTCTGCTTCCGGGTCAGGCCTGGCTTGGGGTTCCCTCCTAGTTGGAGCTGCTTTGGCACAGCCCTCCAGGTCTGGAAGCTGGACTAAAGAGGTCAGCCAGGAGGAGGTTAACCTAGAAGTTATCAGCCCAGCCCTCTCTTTCGGAAGAGGAAATGGGTGTAGACCGCTGAAGTGACTTATCCAAGGTTACACGAGGCTAGCCAGTCAGTTATGACTCTAGAACTCAAGTGTTTTGACTCTCTAAACCCAATGCCCTTTCTTCTTAGCCACCTGACCTCTAAATGCTCTGTCTCCTCTCAGCTCTCTTCTGTGTATCTCTCAGCTTGTCTCTGGTCCAGCCTGTATGTCTCCAAGTGTCTCTGTTTTGTCTCTCAGATATGACCTCTCTGGTGCTCTCTGTGCCTTCATGGCTCAGTAGGAATGATTTGCTGTGATGACTGACTATTATTAATCACAGTCTGCTTGATGGAGGGGCAGAAGGAGTAAAGGGCAAGGGCAGAACACTCACCAGGCTCCTGCTGTCACCAGCCTGCCTGTCCTGAAGGCTGGAGCCTTAAAATAAGAGGAAGAAATTTCCAGAGATGGTCAGGATAGAGGTGCACATTCTAAAGCCAGAGGCCATGCTTAGTTTCACTAGGGTGGGATGCGGAGTATTGGTGGTTTATTTCACATGTGCTGTGTGTCTGGTCCTGCGCTTGACCTTTAAGGTACCTTTATCCCATATAATCTTCCCAGCTATCCAGCATTGAATGTATCAGGATCATCATTTTACTGTCGAGAAACCGAGGCCCACAGAGTGAAGTGACTATGCCAAGACTGACAGAAAGAAAGGGGCCAAAGTAGAATCCAGATTCAATCCCAACTGATTCCAAAGTCATTGCTTTTCCACTGTACTGTCGGTTTAGCCCTCTAAACTGGGCTGGGTTTCTTTAGGAGGAAGGTTCTGGAGCAGGGAGCTTTAACTTAGGTCCACTGTCCCCTGGCAGGAGTGGGGGGAAATACTGTGTGCCCAATCCATTAGTGCTCTGAAATTGGGTGGAAGTTTTTGTGTGTATGTGTATGATTTCTCTGGAGTGAGACCTGGTTGTTTCTTTCCGATTCTCAAATGCCTGGAAATTCTAAGAACACTGAGGCTGGATGTCCTGATTTCAAGGAATAGACTCAAGGCTTGTCAGGTCTGTAAGAAGCCTGGTTGGGTGGTTTGGGCTGAGTGAGGTCTTCATGAGACAAAACTTCCTCACTGGCATGTGGCAGCACACAGAAGTTGGTTGTAGGTGTGCTGAGACAGATCCCGTTTCCCTCAACCCTTGCAGCCTAGAGAGACCTGGGACAGCCGGAAACCCTGGGCTGCCGGCTCTTGCTTACTCTGGGGGACTCTGCAAATACCATGTTCTCAGTGTTACTTAATACAAGTAAGACTGGGAAGAGTTTGCTGGACAAAGGGGCTGGAGGGGTTAGGTGGTCTGTGGCTCCTGGCTTTGGGGGGGGTGGGGGGTCCCCACTCCTTCTGCCCTGTGGTGGGGTGGCAAGTGGGAGTCATGTTCAGAGAGGGAAGAAAGAAGGGATACTTAGGAAACTTATGGAGCTGCAGGGGGATCTTTGGAAGAAGAATAGGAGCCCAGTTATCCCGGGAGTCTGGGTCCAGAGCCAGCTAACACTGAGACATTGCTCTCAGCATGTGTGTCCAAGAGAGAGTAATCGGAAAGTCCAGGAGCAAGCCATGGGAACCATTGGGTTCTGTCACTGCCCTGACTCAGGTCTCAGCCTAGAAGAACTAATGGCTCCATCATCTGTGAGTCACCACCCCCAACCCCCACTCCTTGTCTGTTCCCCCTCCCCCATGTCTTAGACCTAAAGTAAACCCAGACTACTTTCTCCCTTCTACCCCCACTTTGCTCAGAGCACAGGAGGGGTGGATGACATTTGCTGGGGTGACAAGACCAGTCCTGGGAGATAGGATGTCCAAGTTCTCTTGGTGCTCCGGGGCTCTGAACCTAGGGATTGAGATTATGACCAGATATCTCTGTAGGAACCAAACTGGAGAATTTCCCAAGATGGGCTAGGTTGGAGAGTGACAGAAGGACAGGAATTAGGGGAAGGACACTGATGGGAGAGGGGCAGGGCTAAGGAGACACTGGGGTAAAAAAAAAAAAAAAAAAAAAAAAAAGACCCAGGGGTGCAAAACAAGCAGATCCATGAGAAGGAATTTCCTCCATTGTACCATTGTAGCTAGAGTCTTTGCTTCCAAACCCTCTTCAGTTTTTCTGTTTTTTTTTTTTTCTTTTTTCTTTTTTCTGGAACAGAATCCTACAGCAAAATGTAACAACCCCAGATAGGAAGTTAAAAGGGAAATATGATTCTCTGGGGTGTTCTAAATGTTGACCTCATTTTATTCGCTCACCCACCCCGCCCCCATTATTTTCCATCCTTTTTCTCCCCCTTGCTGCCCTGTACGTACCTCTGGAGAGAAAAAGAGTGCCTGAAGCTTCTGTGCTCCAAAACCTGGAGGCTGGAGAAAAGATCCATCCGGGGTGGGAGCTGTGGGCGGGAGCATCAGTTTCCTGGGATGGCCTTCCCAGATGTAAGCACATCTGGAGCCCATCAGGGAGGGACCTGGAACACCAGGATTCCCAATACACATCTGACTGGGGCTGTGAGGGGCTGAAGATGAGCCAGGCATTCCCTCCCACCCCCATAAGTTTGACTGCCATTTCTAGCCCTCTCCTGGGAAGGATTACCAATCCCAGACAGGAAGTTAGGGCATCGGAAGGGGCTGGGAGCAGGGTGAGAGATGGCAGGAATTGCACCCAAACCCAGACAGATGGTTTCATTAGCTTCAGCTCCTTCTGGCTATACAAAGATGACAACCTCTTTGATCTGGAAGGAATCAGGGTGTGTGTGTGTGTGTGTGTGTGTGTGTGTGTGTGTGTCTGTGTGTCTGTGTGTGTCTGTGTGCATAGCATAGGTATGCCATTTGTCCTTAACAAAATAGTAAATTTGCCCTGGTAAGAGACTGGGGATGGGGGACTGCATGTCACTCCTGCTTGCTGCTCAGGAAAGGACAGAAGTCCTACCCATGAGTCTCTGGACCTTTTGCACTCCTCACCTCTCCACCCCCAAACAAACACACACTCCTTCCTTGGCTGCAAATTCCTCCCTGTCCATCATCACCTTGTAATGAGCACATTTGTTTTCCAGGGATCATGTACAGGGCTAAGTAAGATAGGTCTGTCGCCTTGCGCCTTGCCTTCCCCTCAGGAGATCTAACCATTGGGGTGCTGAATTTGGGGGTAAATGGGGTGTACAGTGACCCCAGGAAGGGGCCCAGGTGTGGCCAGCAACAAGCCCCTAAGGGTAGAATGGACAGTCTGTGGGGCCAAGACTAAGGGGTTCAGTGATATGGAGCACTCCTGGGGAGTACAGCCCTCTCCCTTTCCCCTGCAGCTATAGCTCAATGGGGAACCAAACCTTGAAAGATTCTTAAACAACCTCTGGATCCCAAGGTTGTGGCTTCCTGAGTTGAGATAATAATATAATAGAATGCAGTGTTTTATACAATTTATGAGTGCAAATATATATGGGGACTTCCTGTCTTACCTGCAGGTATGTTGAATGGGCTTTGCCCTTTGAGCCTCCAACCCTTCTCACCTCTGGCCTCAACTCTTGATTGGACTTCAAAGCCCCAGGGGAGAAGCCAAGGGGAGGTGTTCCCCCCGACCTGTTGGCTCAGATCCCTTTCAATAGCTTATCCAGCCGCTCAGAGGCTGGGCACTGGAGACCTCCCCGTCCTCATCTCTGATCTAGGCTTGCCTAGGGGGTCCCAGAGGACAGAACTGTGGGGTGGGGGTAGGGCTATGGCCCTCAGGTCCCTAAGATAGAGGGATGTGTGATAGAGATTGACCTGGAAATAAGGGAAAAGGGGTTTGGTAGATCACTGAGTGGCTGGGGAGGGAAGGTGGGATGGGAGCTCTAAGCTTTCACCTTGGGGAGATCAGCCCTTCCTTCAGACCACACCCTCACATCCTCACACCCTCACACCCAGCCTGCCATGGCTGGCCACACCCCCACAGCTGGCTGGGAAGAGATCACAACCCTACCCCCTTCCATAAGCCGATTGCTTACAGATGTGCCATGAAAGGGGGGTGGTGGTGGAAGGAGCTTGTGTGGTTGGGGGTGCAGGGAAGGGAAACTGAAGAAAGGAAGGAAGATTCATGGAAGGGAGGGAGGGAGACATTGTGATCATGTGGGGAAGCCTGTGAAGATGAGGAAGAGTCAGAAGGAAACAGTTGGAGAGGGAGAGGAGAAAGGAGAAAAGAGGGTCTCATTCCCCCTGCAATTTGCTCCACTCACTGCAGGCAAATTAATCTCAAACCAAGGCTCTGATGATGCTACTTCGACGCTCAAAACCTTCCATGTCTCCAGCCTTTTAAGCAGTAGAGCTCTGTCTACTTGAAAATGCTGAGAACCATGAAAGACACATAGGAAGGGTGGTTGACCCAAGTCAGTACACATTTTGAATGCTAACTATGTACGAAGTTCAGTGGGCCATGCTGGGTCTGCGGGGTGTGGGGTTGGGGGATGGAATAATGAGGGAGAAGAAGGAGGAGGGGAATTGGGCTATGATGGGGATAGAAAGGAGCAAAGGGGTGGACAGGGAGAGGCTACAGAAAGAGAGAAAAGGCAGAGGTAGAGCCCAGAGGATGAGAGGGAAGGGGTGGAGGCAGTAGGAGGGAGGGTCCTGGAAAGATGGATGAAAGGAGGGAAGGGGAAAGGACCAGGAAGAAAAGAAGTAGGGGGAAGAGAGAGGATGTGGAGGGAGGTGTGTGGGGGCATGGTGAGTGGGAGATGCTAGAACTGGGGGGCCATCCTTTCTTCCGGCTGGGTCGGGAACTCTGCTGGTCACCAAGAGGTGCTTTGGAGTGGGCAGGTGCCTGTAGGTGTTCTGGTCTGTTCCCTACCTGCTTCCCATTTAGGACCCAGCTTTCTCTGTCCCTTGCCATTTTGGGGTCCTTGAAGTGACAATTCTTTCACTGGTTCCCTGTCGTCCTCACCTCCACCTCTTGGGTACTGATTTCTGAAGTCAACTTCCTCCACACTCATCACACTGTGTCTCCTGTGTCCCTCTTCTCTGGGTTTCTTTCCCTGAAGTGGGTGGGCAGGGGTGAAGCAGACCTGGAGGTGCTTCCAGCTCTGGTCTGCTCTCCACTCAGTGTCCCCCCTCCTCTGCCAAACCCGTTGTGGCCTGAGATGTTTGTGTCAGAAGTCCCTTTGGCCCCCTTCCTGCTCCTGAATTCCTGGGGTGGTATTTGGGGGTAGGAGGAGGGGTAAGGTCCGAGATGGAAAGACTGATGCTGAGTCCAGGCCCCCAGCCCCACTCAGACGGGCTGAGCTCATCTCTCCAAGCAACCACAGCTGGACATTTTCCATGTGATCACCTCAGGGATGGGGGCTGGGTTCCAGAAACCCAGACAGAGCTGACTGAGTTTCACAACCGGCAGGCTTGGGGAAGGAGCACCCTCAGGTGCCTTCACCCTTCCTGCGCTGTGCTCTGTAGGGAAAGCCCTGGGGGAAGAAGAAGAGAAAGAGGCCTGGGGAAGAGTCAAAGCTGGGATAGATTTTTGGCCCAAGTTGGTCCAGGTTTTTGTATCCTTGCACAAATGTTCACCATTTGTGCTGGTTGGGTGGGGAGAAGATCCTGTGTTCAATGAATGTTGGTGTGAGGTGAAGATCTCTGTGTGTGTGTGTGTGTGTGTGGTCTGAACACCTGAACAGGCTTGTCTCAGTGTGCACATATGCACAGGTGGGGGCATCTGTGTCCTGAATGGTCAACAGGCCACAGCTAGGGCGTGATCTCTTGCCAGTGTGGGGTTGAGGGGGGCAGTGAGCTAGTGGCCTGAGGGAGGGGCTGCCTGCTTTCCCCACCATCCCATCTCTTCTCTAGCTCATGGCCTTCTCTTTCAACCTCTCTGGAGAGCCAGAGAAAGCAAGCCCCATAAAACAGAAAGAGGAATGGATCACTTTCTTCCCCAAGTGGAAAAAACTGGAGCGAGGGTCTTTAGGGACTGGCTGAGGTGGAGGTGATCACTAGGCAGGGGAAGTAGGGGGTGCTGCGAGAGTAGCCCTGGGCTCTCTGCCAGGAAGTCTTCTTAGCTGGAAGCTGTAGGTGGTGTCCAGCGTGGGTCTCCACATCCCTTTCCTCCATCTCCCCCACGCCCTGAGATATGGGGACTGTCTTGAGGAAGCTGGTGGGGACTGTTAGGTGGGGAGGTAGGAAAGAGAGTGGGCAGGAAGCACTTGGCTGTTTGTTCCCTCTTTTTCCTGACTCCTTTGTGGCGGCAGACTGGCTTCCTTCCTCCCCAGGGCACCTTGGCTCCCAGCTCATTTCCTCTCCTATGCCCTCAGCCTGGCACAGGGGAGGTATTCCAAGCTGAGTCTTCTGGGAATAGGTCCCCTAGATGAGTGGAATAGGGGCTAAGGAATGCAAATGAGATGTCAGTGTCCCTCTCTCAACACATTCAAGATCAGTAGCCCCACTTGAATGAACTGTGGGAAGGCCTCACTGGCCAGAAGATGGGGAGCCTCTGAACAGAGCAGGGACCCAGGTATTTGGTTACCTAGGGCCTGCCCCTCCTGCAGCCTGGGATGTGGAGAGAGTAGGGCTGAAGAGGACACCCCACCCCCACTGCAACCTCCTTCCTTCTCTGTGTCCCTACTTGGCTGTCCTTGCCTCAGTCTGCCCTGCCCCACCTCCCACCTCCATCCACTGCCCTACAAGTCAAGGAATGTAAGTTTCCTCTCTCACTCTCTCATTGATTAGTCATGGGCACCCCGATCCCCGCGGGAACCGTTACTCACGCTGGGGCCCCCCCCTTACTGGCAGTGGTCTCCCCAGAACTGGCTGAGTTCCTGTAGGAGGAGCTCACAGTGTTGGACAAGGAACGGAGGTAGTGGGGATTGTGGGTGGTGGGCAGGGTCCTAGAGACAGCCAAAGCAGGAGCCCCGCCCCCTCCCCAACACACTTGTGCAGGGGGGTCCTCCTCCTGGCTCTGGTCACTTTAATGGCCATGGGGGTTTAGGCAGAAAGGGGTAGGACTGGGGTAGGGGACTGTGTGCTGTGACCGTGTGGAGAATGGCCCAAAGCAACTGAACATCTAGTCTTCTCTTCACCGGCATTGGCTTTGGGGCCAGGACAGGGCCTGGGGCCTGCTCTTTGGACTTGGCCGAGTGCCCAGGCCTGGCCTCTGTCTCCCAGAATCAGACAGGGGCCTTTCCCAATAAGGAGCCTCCCAACCCTGGGTCTACTCCCTTGCTGCCCCCACTCCCTCTCCCCTCTAACAGCTCCTCTGCCCTAAAATGGCTACGTTTTTCCCTCCTTTCCTCCTTCCCTCCCCCACATCCAGGTCTGGGCCCCAGGGGAGAGAAGGGGGCTAGGGAGGGTAACGACTGCCTAGGGGCCAGGGGAACAGGTTTGGAGAAGGGTAATGGCATCCCAGGCCTCATGACCCAGTACATATAGGGGTAGGGGTAGAGACACAGAGTTCTGGAGTCCCTGTCTTTTCCTATAATAATGGCCTATGGTATTATTATACATACTACACAGTATCTATGATCATACACATTATAATAAACACTGGGTTCTGAGAGCTTTAGGTGTTTGAACTCATTTACTTGGTGCCGCTGTATGAGAGAGCTACCATAGATCTCTCTGTTAAGATGAGGGAACTGAGGCACGGAGAGTTTAAGTCACTCGTTCCAGTGTCCGTGGAAGAGCTGGGATTCAAACCCAAGCAATCTGGCTTCACTTTAGGAGAAACCAACCCCCTGGCTTTGTCTGGTATATACTTGAGCCTCACTGACAGGGGCAGAAGGAATGGCCAGGGGGCTCCAGCCCTCAGGAGCTGCCAGTCAAATGTCACCGTTGTGGACCCTTGGGTATTTGCATGGACTCAGACTAAACACTCCCAGAGAGCCACTGGTCCGTTTTTTAAAAAAACAAAAAACAGAAAATGTATTTGTTGAGGGACACGCAAATGATATGCGGGTTAGCACAGAAGCCAAATAAGTGTGACTAGAGGGTTGGGGGTGAGGCGGGGATGCCAAAAGGGGCCGGAAATAAGAACTGGGGATAAGATGGAAGAATGAAGAAGAAACCCCAGGGTCTGTGTGGAGGGACTTTCGTGAGCCCTTTTCCAGCCTTTGCTTGTGTTCCAGGTGTTTGAAAAATAGTGATTTATTTTACCTATTGAGGTGGAGAAGAGGCTGAGAATTCTCCTAGCCCTGACAGCAGACAAGGACCCCCTGGGATGGATGCAGGTATTTGACATGGTAGTTCTGCCTTGAGTACGACTCTGCCCTTCTCTGGCCGTCAGTTTTGTCTTTCCTGAACCGAAGGAATTGAATGAGATGGGCCCTGACTTTCCATCGCTGGCACATTCAGATTCCTATGTAAGAACTCAGTGGGGGAAAGAAAAGAGCTCACTGGGGAAAACCAGGGTGGGGGCTGGAGTCCTTGTGTGTGTGTGGGGTGGGGGGGCGAGGGGGACAGGACTAAACAAACACTTGGTAACTAGGATGAGCTCAGGGCTCTGAGGGAGAGGCTCTGCAGGGGGTGATGGGAAGGAAGCCAGGCCAGGCAAGGCCAGATCCCAGAAGAGTGAATGGAGGATGGACTCACTCATTCATTCAATCATGTACTTTCAGAAATTAAAACCTAGGAACCTGAACTTCGCATCCAAGGAGGCTATAATGAGACTACAAGCTCTAAATGTCTAGGAAGGGCAAACTTTCAGGTCTCTCTCCAATTTTTGAGGTTATCATGGGGAAAATCAGCTAAGTTACCAAGTACCAGGTACAGATATAAGCATTAAGTCTGTATTACCTCATTTGACCTCAAAATAATCTGAAGAGGCAGCATTTTATATCTTTCAAATCCCTTTCCCTATTTCATCTTCCCAATAACCCTCTAAAGTTAACAAAACCATTTGACTGAGGAGGATTCTGAAAAAGCAGGAAAAGGCGAAATGAGATTTTTTTTTTTTTTAAGATTTTATTTATCCATTTGACAGACAGAGATCACAAGTAGGCAGAGAGGCAGGTGGAGAGAGGAGGAAGCAGGCTCCCCCCTGAGCAGAGATCCTGATGTGGGACTCAATCCCAGAACCCTGAAATCATGACCTGAGCCGAAGGCAGAGGCTTAACCCACTGAGCCACCCAGGTGCCCTGAAATGAGATTTCTAATAGGACTTTACTAATTGGTAAAGGTGGGACACCCTGGAAGGAATTAAGGGGATTCTCACCTCCTGTGAAGATCTTTTCTACTCTGGATTTCAGGATTGGCTTAAACTGAAGGAAGGTGGAGTGCGCTTTCCAGCCCTTGGCAGTCAGGAGATGGAGTTATGTACCGATGTTGCCTGACATGTTATTGATTAGGAATGAGAAAATGGCACCCTGATACCTTGGATTTGTTTCTGAGAAGTCTTTAGAGAGAAAAATAGAGAGTTGGAGAAGTTCTTTAAATCTGCCAAAGGATGGGGCGCCTGGGTGGCTCAGTGGGTTAAAGCCTCTGCCTTCTGCTCAGGTCATGATCCCAGGGTCCTGGGATCGAGCCCCGCATCCCTGCTGAGCAGAGAGCCCGCTTCCCTTCCTCTCTCTCTGCCTGCTTCTCTGACTACTTGTGATCTCTGTCTGTCAAATAAATAAATAAAATCTTTAAAAAAAAAATCTGCCAAAGGAGCTTGAGACGCCAGAGGCTGAATTCGGAGTGAAGTAGTTGCCCTTTGTTTCACCAGCTACTGGCTCAACAGCAGGACAGAAGGACATTAGATATACTGAGGGACTTCCCTATTGTTTAGCTTGATAAGGGAATCTTGCCTCCTGTGGGTGATTGTAAAGTTAATAGATTCTTCCATCTCCAGTCAGCAGGAGGTGGCGGTGTGAGTGGTAGAGGTGGTGGGGAGGGGGGATGGTAGCGGAGATGGAGTGGTTCCCCTAGATGACCTCTGACCAGTTAGAAGAGCCTGAGATTTCTGAGGAAGAGGAGGAGGAGGAGGAAATTTGCAGAAAGGGCACTTTGAGGGGAGGGTCCGTGTGTTGGGCTCCAGCCTCTGGTGAAGTCAGAGACATAAATCACACCTCCCAGCTGCCCGTTTCCGCTTTGAGCTGGGTTCCCAGCCAAAAGCCCAGCTATCCTGCCAGCAGAGGAGTGAGTGTGGGGATGGGGGAGGGACCAAGGAGCTGGGAGCTGGTGGTTGGGAATGGGAATCCGGTGGCAATGAGCATCAGGTCTCATCAGAGTCTTGAAATGGGCGCAGGGTGAGGGCCGGTAGGGCAGGGAGCCTCCGGACTTTCACAGAACTGGGTTGTAGATCCCTCCTGCCGGGACACACCCACAGCCACACCCAGTCTTCTGAAGTTTTCTTCTCTCCCACTACCAGACCTTGGTGACCTGCCTCAAGGCACAGACACCTACATAGACACACCCCCCTCTCTTTTCCCATCCTGCTATTGCTCACTTTTGTCAGAACACTCCAGATCTTCCCATGACCTCCACTAGGAGAAAGAAGTAGGGGGTGTGACAGATAAGAGTATCCTGAATCTTCGTTAAGATCTGGAAATATCCTCCTCTAGCGATCCAAAGGCCAGTGCTTCTGGTCTCTTCAGCCCCTCCCCACAGGGGACAGGTCTGGCTGCTTTTGCCTTTCACAAAGGACCCGGGCGTCTCCTGTCCTCTTGGTGTGCCATGCTCGCTAACCAGGAGGTGGCGCAGGAGGCACCACATGGAGTAGGCCTCTTGGGCGAGGTAGATGTTTGAGGGCAGGAAGTTGAGAGAGCAACTCAGACAATGGCATTTTCCGCTGGCTGGGGCCCGGGTTGCTGGGTTCTGTCTGATCCTAACAGCACCTCCTACCTCTTCCTTTGGTCAGCTTCCCACTCTGCTCATTTGTGGGGGGATAGGAGAGACAGAGTTCCATGGGAGGAAGGGCCTTTTCCTTTCTGTCAGCCCTTTTCCAGGTGACTGTTGTGGATAGATCAGGGATTTGGGGGCATAAATAACCTTGTCCAGCCCATCCATCCCATCCCCACACTCACTCCTCTTCCATGTAGAGGAGTTTGCCATGACCCCTCTATGGTATGACATACAGCTAGGGGGAATGATTATGGGGTGCATAGCTGGCTCAGTCAGTAGAGCATGCAACTTTTTTTTTTAAAGACTTTTTATTCATGTGTTTGTAAGAGAGAGAGAGAGAGTGTGTGTGCAAGCAGGGGGAGCAGTAGGCAGAGGGAGAGGGAGAAGCAGGCTCTTTGCTGAGCAGCGAGCCTGCCATGGGGCTTGACCTGAGCCGACAGCAGACGCTCAATGGACTGAGCCACCCAGGTGCCCCTGGAATGGAATGTGTTTTTTCCTAGAAAGGAGGGGGTGGGGCCACAGCTCCCAGGGCCTCTTTTTTTTTTTTTTTTTTAAAGATTTTATTTATTTATTTGACAGAGAGAGACACAGCGAGAGAGGGAAAACAAGCAGGGGGAGTAAGAGAAGCAGAAGCAGGCTTCCGCTGAGCAGAGAGCCCGGTGCAGGACTCCATCCCAGGACTCTGGGATCATGACCCAAGCCTAAGGCAGACACCTAATAACTGAGCCACCCAGGCGCCCCCTCCAAGGGCCTCTTAAATGAGGGATAAGTTGACATTGAAGCCTCCTTCCTCCCCTACCTGTGAGGAGCAGAAAAAGCCTCTTCCTAGTAAAATCTCTGTCAGTCACTGGAGGCTCAATGCTTCAGTATTGTTTCACTGTGAGCCCTATTTATCTTTAGTTACCTCCTGTGATTTTAGGGTCTGGGATGCACTGGGCTCTGTATCATTCATCAAGGCCAGTGCATGCTTCCCTAGCTTATTCTAACTCTCAGTAACTCCCACTCTTCTGAATCCTTGCACTCACAGCCCGGACTACACAATCTAGTACTTAATCATGCAGGGTATTTCTAAAGCCCTTGTGCAGTTTAGCAAGTGAAGACATTTGGATGTATATATGATAGAAGCAACTGTAAATATCTTACGAAAGCATATTCCGTAGAATTTTTAATGCTAATGTTTGCTTTTTGGTAACGTGCTTCTAATCTGCACAAGAAAGGCATATGTTATACTGGAAAGATGACCTGGGTTTGAATGCTGCCTCCTTCACTTAACAGATATGTGACCTTGGCAAGTTCCTTGACGTCCCTGGGTCCCAGTACTTTCATCTGTAAAGCAGACCTCATACCTTCCTTGATTTGCTGGGAGAATTAAATGAATATTACCTGCCACAGCGCTTGACTGCAAATAGTAAAACCTCATTCAACCCAGCTGATGAATCTGAAATGTTTTCAAAGACTGATAAATAAGCTCTTTGAATGAAGTGGAATATATTTTATTGGTCAGTTCTCAGCACAGACGTTACTTCTTCCAAGAAGCTTTCCTTAATCCCCCACCCAGTTCCTCAGGTTTCTAGTCACTGCATCTATTTTCTTGTTTGTCTCCCCTACTAGATTCAGTTCTGTAAGACCAGGGTCTCCTTAACTTCAGTTTTTCCATTGCCTAGCACATTGTTTAGCTCAGTAAATAGTATTTGAATAAAGT
>ML101331.1:12975-29260 GCA_003697995.1 Taxidea taxus jeffersonii | reverse complement strand
AATCCTAGTCAAGCTTTTAGAAAACTGAGGTCCCAATTGACATCTTGACTGCAACCTCATCAGACACATCCAGCCAGAGCCATCCAGCTGAGTGGCTCACGAGTGAGTTCCTGACCCACAGAAACTGTGTGAGACAGTAAACGTTTGTTGTTGTTTTAAGTCACTACATTTTTGGGGCAATTTGTTATAACAGATATAATTTGTTAGATGTAATTTGTTATAATAGATATCCACTGTGGATTATAAACTCCTGGAAAGTAGGATTCATGAGTTAAACCTATTTTACTTCAATTTACTGCATCAACTACCTCCCGACTTTGCCTGGGAGAATGGGATATACTAAAATATCTGGTGAAATGTGAGAGCTGAAATGACATTCCCCTTGAAATTCAGCATAATGCATCTGAATGAGGAAAAGCAAGCTGTCAGTCAATCTATTTTGACCATTTTTAATTTTCTGAGGGAATTTAGGATTCCCTAGGGTGGAGTTGAGGACAAAGGGATAGAACTCAGGTCTCAGGGTAAGTATTGGTATTTGTCATTCTGGAATCTCCCCAAATTCTCTGTTCTCAATTCTTAAGTGGAATATGTTCTTATGCCTGCGTATATAGGGAAGCTTTGGTAAATGGGGAGTTTCCAGTATCCTGTGGAAACTCACCTGGACAAAGGAAGTAAGACAATGCCTGGAGGTAAAGGAAAGGGTTGCCTCTCTTCACAGGATAAATTCAGGCACAGGTCCTTTTCCAGGGACCAGGGGAACACTACAGAGACAGCTAGAACTGACAGACTCAGGGCACTGTGAATCTGAATGGGCAGGAACGGGCCTGAGTGAGGAAGGGCAGCTCTGTAGGCGATAAAGCAATTGATCGGAGACCGACCTGCATCAGCCCCAATCTCAACATGATTAATGCAGTAGTCTCCCCTCATCTGCGGGGAACACATTCCAAGACTCCCCACTGGATACCCGAAACCGAGATGGCACTGAGCCCTATTTGTACTACGTTTTCCTATCTATACATATCAGTGATAAAGTTTAACTTATAAATTAGGTACAGTAAGAGATTAACAAGTCATAAAATAGGACAATTATAACAATGTACTGTAATACAAGTTATAAATGTGGCTTCTCTCTCAAAATATCTGACTGTACCACACTCACCCTTAGGATGATGTGAGAAAATAAAATGCCTTCATGATGAGATGAACTGAGGTACGTGACATAGGTTACTACTGACCTTCTGACATATTGTGAGAGACTCGTGGACTTCTGGACCGTGGTTGACCACAAGTAGCTCAAACTGCAGAAAAGTGAAACTGCATAGAAGCAGGCTGGGGGAGGGGCTCCTGTGCAATGGATGTTGCCCAAATGAGCATCACTTTATTTCTGCACAGCAGTTTTCCATTCTTTCAGTTACAAGGTTGACTAGAGCCTCCAGAGTACACAGATTAGGAGGTCTGGATCTGTGGTCTTCAGATCTCTGTGGTGGTGGATGCCCAGTGTGGGAATAGAGTTAGCCGGGGCAGACACACTGGGAATTCAGAACTTTCACTTCCCCCCACTCCTCCAGTACATTGTTCTCTTAGTTTAGACAGAGCTTATGCCTGGGGTCACCCAGGGTTCTGTGGGTGCTTTATTAGTCACCCTCAACAAGGGAGAGTCGATCACTTCTCAAAATCATATACAAGATACTGAAGGAGGAAGATATTTTAGATACCATCTAGACAATGTCCTTATTTTACAGATAAGGAAACCGAGGCCTAGAGAAATAAAATGACTTGCCCAAGGTCATACAGCTAATGTGGGATAGAATCCAGGTATCTTTATACTAAGGTCTTTTCATCATGTCACATTTGCCTTCACTCTAATTCCCATTTATCCTACTAACTCCCAACTTTAAGTTCTAGGTCACATTCAGAAAGTTCCATATTCAGGCTTTTCTTTTCCAGTGGAGGGGTTGAGATGAAGAACCTCTGCTACTGCTTTTAGATAGAATGTTATCCCCTTTCTCTGCCTCCCTTTCTCCTGTTGCTCTCAAGTGAGGAACAGAGTCTATTTCTCCATATGCACAAGGGCTCTCAGAAGTTCTGGGCTCCACTCAGTTTGTGGCAGGGGAAGCTGATGGGCACGATGCCCTGGGATGCCCTCTACTTTGGCAGGCTGACTGTAACCAACTAATGGTCATGGCCTAGTGCCCACTGGCAGGGAGAGTGACCACCCATGCATTAACTTGGTGCCTGGCACCCAGAGATGCCAGATGGCTGGCTGGACATCTATGCTACCTCTTGCCTGGTCTGCTGGTCCTGGTTTGTGTCACTTTTAGGTTTGTAGATGTATGGGAATTTTATAAGGATGGTCTCTCCATTGGTTTAAGATACTGGCATCTCCAGATTAGCAGGAAGGACACCTCACTGCCAACCTACAATCTGTGCTAAACATCACAGACCTGGACTTCAGGAAACTGCTTCAAATGTCTCTTTGATTCCCGTCTTCCTATCTTTCCCCCACCGTAGAGTTTTTTGTAACCTGCCTTCCTAGCCTCATATCAAACGGACAACTCTTGGGGGCCTGGCTGGCTCAGTCAGATGAATGTGCTATTCTTGATCTTGGCTTGGGAGTTTGAGCCCCATGCTGGATATAGAGACTACTTAAAATAAGTAAATAAGGGGTGCCTGGCTGGTTTAGTCAGTACTCTTGGTTTCATACCAGCTCAGGTCATGATCTCAGGGTCCTGGGATGGAGCCCTGAACTGGGCCCCGTGCTCAGGATTCTCTCTCTCCCTTCTCCTTCTCTCCCTTCCCTTCTGCTCCTCCCTCCACTCGTACCCTCACTCTCTTCCTCTCTCTCTCCAATAAATAAATAAAATCTTTATAAATAAGTAAATAACTGAAAAACTTAAAAAAAAAAAAAAAGAAAAGAAAACCACACAGGTCTTAGTCTAAAGTCAAAGTCTCCAGAAAAGGGAAGGAAGAGAAATAGGGTGTAAGTAGGTTAGGGCACATGGGGGCTGGGAAGAGGCAACGGTACCTTGCTTATTCTCTCCCTCAGGCTTCAGAAGACTCTGGAAGCTACCTATTGCCTAGTATTTTCCACGGCAGTCCCAGAGAGCCTTAGACTGTATCTCCACCTGCTGGACACCAAGGGGATCAACAACCCTGTCTCAGCTTTTTTCTTTACAACATAGACTAAAACTTCACTAACACTCCATCTTTATTCCAAGGTTAAATTCTTCCTTCTCAGAATCTGTTAAGGCCACATTTTTCTCTCTTGGAAGACTGCCTTTTCAGAAGACTGGATTCTAGGGAGAGCTGGGTACAATTTCCCCCATTCGCTGTCCTTTCCCTATCAAAAAATCTCTCAGAGGCTGGATAAAGAGCCTCCCCTCCTTGCATCAGTTGTCCTAGGTATGGGGTGGTCGAAATCTATGCCCCTTTTCACACCTGTTAACTCTGCCCACAAAGAGAAAGCAGCAGATAGGGCAAAGATCACATGGCCCTGTTAGGCCTTAGGGGCAGGGAGAAAGAAAAATAAAGAATTGCCCTTATTTGTTTCTATGTCCTCTACCTGATTGAGATACAGGAATGTGTGTGTGTGTGTGTGTGTGTGTGTGTGTGTGTCCGCTCTACTGTTCTCTTCATATTCATGGCTGTTCTCCTCTTTCCATGCATGCTAGCAAAGAAAACTCATTTCAAACCCATTAGCGATCCTTCAGTCCATGTTGAAACCATGGGCTGGCTAATCCCTGGAGGCCTTGGGCTACATCTTCAGAAGTGAAGGTCATTTATAAATAGTGAAAACACTCAAATGGATCTTTTATTGGTGAAATGGGACAATGTCAATAAATACCCTTAAAGTTAATTAGGATATACAATAATAATATCAATCCATTGAGGGTATAGGGCTAGGAAAACAAATGACATTAGATCCTGAAATCTACTCTCCTTTCCCAGACTACAACGTGTTCTACGCAGATGAAGTAAAAAGCAGTCATTCCTTTTGTATTTTTTGGATGCCTGACCTTGACTGATAGGATGCCCTTTGTCATTCAAATTATTTTTTTTTAGAGAAAGAGTGTGGGTGAGCGTGCATGGGCTGGTGTGGAGGGGTGATGGGAGAGGGGCAGAGGGAGAGAATCTCAGATAGACTCCGCACTGAGCATGGAGCCTGATAGGGGTCTCATCGCATGACCTGAGCTGAAACCAAGAGCCCAGTGCTTAACCAACTGAGCCGCTCAGGTATCCCTCAAAAAATTTTTTTAAGGTTTTATTTATTTATTTGACAGAGGGAGAGAGAAAGGCAGAGCAGCAGAGGGAGAGGGAGAAGCAGGCTCCCTGCTCAGCAGGGAGTCTAATGTGGGGCTCCATCCCAGGACCCTGGAAACATGACCTGAGCTGAAGGCAGACACTTAATCAACTGAACCACCCACATGCCCCACCCCTCAAATTTTTTTTACCATCAACTGAACCACCCACATGCCCCACCCCTCAAATTTTTTTTACCTAAAGTTAGAAATTGGGACACATAGGTGGTATAGTCAGTTAAGAGTGGGACCCTTGGTTTCCACTCAGGTCCTGGTCTCAGGGTCATGCGATGAGCTCCCCCATTAGGTTCTATGCTTGGCACAGAATCTGCCTGAGTTTCTCTCCATCTCTCTCTCCTTCCCCTTCTGCATCCCCTCCTGCTGCCCTGTGTGCTCTCTCTCAAATAAATGAAATCTTTTTTCTTTTAGGGTTTTAACTATTTATCTGACAGAGAGATAGAGATCACAAGTAGGCAGAGCAGCAGGCAGAGGGAGAGGGAGAAGCAGGCTCTCTGCTGAGTAGGGAGCCCAATTCAGGACTCCAGCTCAGGACCCTGGGATCACGACCTGAGTCGAAGGCAGATGCCTAACCTACCCAGCCACCCAGGTGCCCCAATAAATAAAATCTTTAAAAAACATTCAAAAGGAAGCGATCAAGAAGTAAACACAGTGCATGGAGATAATCCTGTGCTGTCTATACTTCCCACCATCTGTGTATTAGGGACACACACAGTTTAGTCACTGCAGCTAAAATGTACTGAGTGCTTACTGTTAACGCTGCCAGAAACTTTAGTACATTTTTTCCCATTTATATGTTTAAATGATTTTGACTCAGGTACTGTTCCTTTATTATCTTCATGTTCTTAATCTTTATTATGCTATACTGTTTGTGATTAGTGTGTGGAGTTTTTGTTTTTTTTTAATTTTTTTTTTAAGATTTTATTTATTTATTAGAGAGAGAGAGAGAGAGAGAGCACAGGCAGACAGAGTGGCAGGCAGAGGCAGAGGGAGAAGCAGGCTCCCCGCCAAGCAAGGAGTCCGATGTGGGACTCGATCCCAGGACACTGGGATCATGACCTGAGCCGAAGGCAGCTGCTTAACCAACTGAGCCACCCAGGCGTCCCAGTGTGTGGAGTTTTTAAGGATCTATGAAGACCTCAGTCCTGAAACACTCAAGTAGTGTCATTATCTTACTTGTAAATTTCTAAAAATCCTTTATTCAAAGTAATATGTGGTTTGAGAAAGTTGACTGTACATAAGAATGATATGAGGTGTATTGTGAAAAATGGGTTCCTGGGGGCTGCTTCCAGATATTCTGATTCAAGAAGTCTGGACCAAAGCCCAGGAATCTGCAAAAATAAGCACCCAAGTAATTATGATGTAGGTGGTATTTGGATTATGCTTTGAGAAACAGTGCCTTTGACTATAAATGGCCCGAGGACAGGGCTGTAAGTATAACAGATCTTCCTGTGTGCATCCCATTTAATTTGCTGTATGTAGCAATAGATGGGACATTGGAGTCTGTATCATCTTTGGCTACAGACTACACTCTGCTCACTCACGCTCATCTCATTTATTTCCTGCTCTAAGGAGAGGCAGCCCTGTGGCTTCCCTGTTAGACGCCCTTGGAAAAGAGGCAGTGTTACACATTAAGAGGCTTTTTCTTTTGCTTATCTGCAATCTCTCTGTGCAAAGGTTTGGTGAAGGCTGTATACTTTGACATACTGGCCCTGGTGATTCTGTAGTCTTCACTGGAGAGGCCTGAGAAGAAGCTGTCATTTTTCTTTACATTTTGAAATGCACAATGCAGGGGGTAGGGTGAAGGGAGGAGAGAGCTGGGGGACTAAGCTCTAGTTGGAAAACAAGCTTTGAAGCAAACTAAGAATGCACATTAACAGGGGAGAAGTGAAGGGCTGCATGGGGCAACAGCAGCATTCTCTGAAGAAAGCACCAGTTGCTGCCAGGTGTCTCCTATTTCGAAGGAAATAACTAGAAACAGTACTGGCAAACCGACCCCTAGCTACCATCTGAAGGTTTGCCTGGAAACTGTGTTTTGAAAAGAAGTTTACATCAGAGAAGCAAGAGAATGAAGGGCAAGTCTTGAAGGAAAAGAAATTAGGCCAAAACAACAGTAAGCACCACAAATTGCCCCAGAGAGGTTGCAGGGACATGGGGGAAGCTCTGTTTCACCTCTGGTCTGACTCAGCCTAGAGGCTGTGTTTTTAGCCCTTTTTATGACAAGCCTGGCTTTGGAGGTTGTAAGGACTCTTTCTAGCTCCTAGAGTGAATGATGGTTCTTTAAAGAATTTCTTTTCCCGGAGTCATGAGTCTCTCATAATTTGTCTCCCTCTCTGATTTCTTCCCATTCAGCTTTCGCTCCCTTCCCCTGTGATTCTCTGTGCTATTTCTTATGGTCTTATTAGTGAAACCATAATTGTCTTTCTCTGACTGACTTAGACAGGGTCGCTGAAGGGGAGGTAGGTGGCGGGTTGGGGTGATCGGGTGATGGGTATTAGGGAGGGCATGTGATGTGATGAGCACTGGGTGTTATACACAACTGATGAATCATTGAACGCTACATCAAAAACTAATGAGTTACTATATGTTGGCTAATTGAATTTCAATAAATAAAAAGGAGAGGATGTTCAAGGTTAAAAAAAATAATTTCTTTTCCCCTTGACACCTGGGGGCAGATTAACCAAAACTCCAAATTGGGAAATTAGGGAACTCTCCAGTTGCTCTGGTGAGGTTTTAACACATTACATGTGATTCAGTATGGTGAAGGCAAAAAGCCTTCACTTTCTAGGTTACTTTCTTTCCACTGCTTCTCTCACCTCAGCTAGATAGCCTCAGGAATATTTTAAGGTTGACAGGAACATTTTATTATTTTATTTTTTTTAAAGATTTTATTTATTTATTTGACAGAGATCACAAGTAGGCAGAGAGGCAGGCAGAGAGAGAGGGAGAGGGAAGCAGGCTCCCTGCCAAGCAGAGAGCCCCATGCGGGACTCGATCCCAGGACCCTGAGATCATGACCTGAGCTACCCAGGCGCCCAACAGGAACATTTTAGAGAATAATCAAAAGTAAAGCAAGGCCCAGAAATGCTTGTATAATCTTCCTCTTTAAACATGTTTTTCAGGGTGCCTGGGTTGCTCAGTGGTTAAAGCCTCTGCCTTTGGCTCAGGTCATGATCACAGGGTCCTGGGATGGAGCCCTGCATCAGGCTCTCTGCTCAGCGGGGAGTCTGCTTCCCCCTCTCTCTGTCTCTGCCTACTTGTGATCTGTTTGTTAAATAAATAAAATATTAAAAACAAACACATGTTTTTCAATTGATAACAAAGAAAACAAAACTGTAGGGTTGGACTGAACCTTGGAGGTCATCTAGTTCAATCTTATTTTATGGGAGACAGGAATGAGGCACAGAAAGTTTAACTGATGTTTCCAAGGTTGCAGGGCTGGTCTTAGATGGAAGATAAGCTTGTACTGACTCTTAGTCCAATGTTACCTCTCCCAACTGCCTTCATAGCCATTGTTCTCAAGTAGTTTTTGCCTGCCCCTGCCCACTCAGTACTCAATACTGTAGCAACACATTTCTTATTTAAGGAGGGAGGGGACAGGTTGGCCTATGGCATTTTTTCCCTGGAACTTTGAAAGTAACTGATTTCCTTTAAAAAAATTAATCTTATTATAAAACAAATATTCAAAACCTCAACACACCCTAGACCAAACTCTCAAAACTTCAGGTACTGATTATCTAGTTTCCTTTTTCCTTCCACCACTGACTATGCATTTGGATGTTTACATTGGTCAGTAGCTTTGTAAAAATCTAATACTATATATGTTGTGGGATTGTTTGTGGCAGCTTCCTGATCCCTGGATTGCAGCCACAGTGCTATGTTTCCAAACTCAGTACTCCAGGGGCCATCAGAAACTGCAGTTCCCTTGTCAGTCAGTTCAGTACTGTTCTGGGAATCATTCCTAGAGATGCCATCTTAGTCTGCTTCTCCAGCTAGTCAGATGATTTTGTAAGCACTTAATAATGCTCAGTACTTGGGGTGCCTGGGTGGCTCAGTGGGTTAAGCCTCTGCCTTTAGCTCAGGTCATGATCTCAGAGTTCTGGGATCAAGCCCCATATCGGGCCCTCTGCTCAGCAGGGACCCTGCTTCCTCCTCTCTCTCTGCCTACCTGTGATCTCTGACTGTCAAATAAATAAATAAAATATTTTAAAATAAATAAATAAAAAAAAGCTCTTAAAAAAGTAATGCTCGGTATGTTTTTTTTGCTTAAAAATATTGATATTGAGGGACGCCTGGGTGGCTTAGTTGGTTAAGCGGCTGCCTTCGACTCAGGTCATGATCCCAGAGTCCTGGGATCGAGTCCCACATCGGGCTCCTTGCTCGGCAGGGAGCCTGCTTCTCCCTCTGCCTCTGTCTGCCTGTGCTCGCTCTCTCTAATAAATAAAATCTTTAAAAAAAATAAAAAATTGATACTGAGATTGGTTTGTTTCCTATTCTAAACCTCAACTGGTGGGGTGCCTGGGTGGCTCAGTTACTTAAGTGACGGCCTTCGGCTCAGGTCATGATCCGGGAGTCCCGGGACTGAGACTCGCATTGGGCTCCCAACTCCATGGGGAGTCTGCTTCTCCCTCTGACCGTCTCTCCTCTCATACTCTCTCTCAAATAAATAAAATCCTCAAAAAAAAAAAAAGAATAAACCTTGACTGATACTGGCATTTAGGAGAGAATTACAACACAACTTAATAAATGTGATTAAAAATAGTATGAACAGAGGACAGTAAGAGCTTAGGTCAGCCTGGAATAGTTACTCGAGGAGGTAACATTTGAATTGGAATTTGAAGGCGGAATATGCTAAGCAGAAAAGTGTTGGGACAGGGAGGAAACAAGTGCATTTTAGAAAACAATATGTGCCAAGGTATGGTCACTGAAGAGCACAGTGATAAGAGAGATGGTGAATTCACTCTGGCTCAACTCTGAGCAGTCAGGAGACAGCAGGGCTGGAACAAGTGTAAAATGCAGTGGGATTAGGAATACTGCCTTTAGGGTACTTTTTGTCCAGCACTCGGCACAGATCAAGTGCTCAAAAGGCCTCTGCTGTGATCAGTAGGTAAACTGGGAATGGATTACTAAACATCTTGAATGCTGTGCTAAGGCAGGTGGCAGACAGACTGAAATGGGGAAAACCCTGTGGCTAAAGACTACTTGGGAGGCTGCTGTAAAAGTCTAGGCAGGTATGTTGATGGGAAATGAAGCAGTGGCAGTGGCGAGACAAGGTACTGGCCAGTGTCAGAAGTCATCTCTGGTACAGAAATGCCGGGATTTAGGGACTAACTGAATTTGAGGAGTCTTGAAAAGATCATTAACCTAGATTAGTCACGTATGAAGAAGAACGGGTCTATTTGGTAGCTGAAGCTCATGGCTCTCAGCATCTCCAAGTCTAAGGCCTGTTTCAGGAAAGTGGCCTCAATAATTCTTTTAGTTCTACTTCCTTGGGCATTCGAGGAACAGCAGGTGGTTTCTTGTGATGCTGGTGAGTAGGAGCCACTCAGTGTTACTTCTTGAATTGGCAGCAGCTATACAGTGGCTTCCTAACTACTCCAGAAGCAGCAAAGACTCTGGGTGCTGCTTCTGGAAATCTAGTCTAGAGTTTGTTTTGTTAGCCTTCCCAATGACTGTGTGATCTAAAACAAGTCCCTTCCTGCTTAGAGTAGCTCAGTGGGTATTTTCTACAACCAAACCTGGATCAATATGGGGGGGACAGAATGTGTGTTTATTTTTATTGATATATTTTTAAAAGATTTTAGGTAATCTCTATACCCAGAATGTGTGTTCAAACCCACAACCTCGAGACCAAGAGTCTCATGCTTCACTGACTGAGCCAGCCAGGTGTCCCTATTTTTACATTTATTAATTCATTTGGTGCATGGGGCTGGGAAAGGGCACGTGTGTGTTTTAAAGAACAAATGTAACCTTATTTCTGTAGCTTACACAGTTCAAGATTAGACTATTAGTGAAAAGTATAATACATATAAAGAAAAGAGTTATAAAATATATAAATATATATATAATTTTTAAATAAAAAATTATATAAAATTTTATAAAAATTTTTTATAAAAAATTATATTTTATAAAAAATATAAAGAAATAAAATTAAGAGAAGAGGGAATAACTTACAGAAGATAGTGGAGCATAGAGTGGTGTGACAGCCAGCCTCCAAGAAAGCCCCCCAGTGATCCTTGTCTCCTGGTATTCACGCTCCTGTTAAATCCCCTCCCACGCTGACGAGGGCTCAGCTGTGTAACCAAAAGCATATTGTGGAAATGATGGCATATGACTTCTGAAGTTAGGTCATAGAAGAATTAACCATTTCCGTCTTGCTCTTAACTCTGGAGGAAGGCAGTTGACATGTTGTGAAGACATTGGAATTTCTGCCAACAACCAACACATATGCCAAGCAAGTAAGTGAGCCACCTTAGGAGCAAATCCTCCAGCCTCAGGTAAACCTGCAGAAAACTGCAGCGCCTGCTGACAGGCTGACATCTTGACTGCAATCACACAAAAAACCCAAGCCGGGATTACTCATCTAAGTCACTCCCGAATTCCCTAGCCACAGAAACTGAGGGTAACAGAGGTTTATTATTGTTTTTATCCACTGTGCTTTGGGGAAATTCGTTATGCATCAACAGATAACTTAAATATACCGGGAAACAGTATAGGTAATGAGGATGAGGGTAGCCTTGGAAAGGAAGCGTACCCCTGAAATAAAGAGAAAGTGGATGCTTTAAGAGTTTAGTCTAGGGATGGGAAAAAGAGGAAGTTAAGTTTGATGACCAGTATTTTCTCTAGAGAATAAGAGGCAAAGCTGTCTGCTCAATATGGGAAGTAGGAACCATAAAGTTGAGAGTAATAAAAAGGGTGCAGTGGTCATCAGGTCAGTCTGAAAAAGCCAAACAGGAATGAGTATCTGAGTTAAGAAATCATATATCTGCAGTGGAGTCAGCTGGCATACTTCTGTGATTTTCTACCACTATGCTCAATAACTGAGACAAAATGGAATATAAGAGACGGTGGGTTTCACCTGACTTGGGAATTGGTGAAGCGAGATGGTAAAAGAACAACGGGGTCAAGAAAAATCAGGCTGCTGATTTAGGCCACTGAAGAGCCTGACCATGAAGTCCAAGCTGACAGACATGGAAATGAGCTCAGGAGGAAGCTCATAACCTGGGAGAATGAGAGCTTGAGTGCAATTTACCATTTAGGGAAGCAGGATGGGTCTAGAAACTAAAAGCAGTAAGTTAGAAATTAGAAGTCCCAGGATATGGTCACAGCCAGTAGTAACAAACCATGGATCCTTGGCTAAGATAAGATTTTTGAAGCCTTTTTTTCCCTTCTACCCTGGGTTAAAGTATGGAAAATGCCAACTAATAGTGGCTTGCCTATGGTAAACACTGTAACTATAAATTAATTGCTACTAATGTTTTAAAATTATATACTGGTTAATACACACATATGAAGGAAGTGTAATAAGATAAATACCAGGAAGGGCACCTGGGTGCACAGAAGTTAAAGTGATGGCCTTCTGCTTGGGTCATGATCCCGGGATCGAGCCCTGTGTTTCGCACTCTGCTCAGCAGGGAGCCTGCTTCTCTGCCTGCTTGTGCGCTGTCAAATAAATAAAATCTTGAAAAAAATAAATACCAGGAAACCTACCATCCAACTTATTGAACAGAATATTAATACACTGTGTTTTTTTTCCTGATCCCATCCCCGCCAGCTTCTCCCCTGAAGATAACCACTGTCTTGAATTCTGCATTTATCATTTCTTTTCCCCAAGTGTTATGTCCCACATTTGTACAGGGCCTGTTTCTTCATATGTAAGATGAAGCTTTGGATTAGGTACTCTCTAAGCTCCCTTCCAGGTCCAAGGGTATATGAGATATGATGGGTGGACATCAAAATTACATACCTAGTGGAATCATATAATAAATGCTTATTTTTCAAGGGTTTTCTAGAGCTAAAATGGACTCTTCTGCTGAAATCTCCAATTCAACAAAAGGGTATCTTAATGGAGTTTCTAATCTCAAGATCAAGACTTTCCATCACTTTCAATTTGCACCTCTGCTAGAAAGTTCTACTCTAGAGAAAACCAACACAAGGAGCTAAATAATCTAAGCCCCTGACCCATGAAAACCTGAAACCCAAGACTGAGGAAATATCACTGAAACAGTGAACTAAGAAAGCATATTTATTTCAATGACAAGTATTTTAATAAAAATGAGGAGGCATGGCTGGATTCGTCTGCTATTTTTCATACAACCTGGATTTATTTCCCCCATAAAAATGTGTGTGTGCCTGTATAAAATTAAACTTGTCTCCTTCATGTTTCTTCAAAGATTCTTATGCTATTTTAGTTTTTATATAAAACAGTTTTTAAATAAGGTAAACACAAATGCAAATCTCCTGACCATATGGTTGTTCTCCAGGGTTACTGTCTGGCATAGGATGCCATTTTTCCTGGCTATAAACATTCTGAACTTTTATATTTGTCTCCCCAGTTACCAAGTTTATGAGTTAAGTGAGTTGCACCAGGCAGAGCAATTGCTGTGGAAAGGGCAAATGCCCTATTCGTACACTTGTCTGCATTGATCACGGTACAGCTGGAAAAGAGTGTCACCTGAAACTGGGTATGGGTAACAGGTTCATGTGTCTTCAGGGGCCTCTCAAGAGGCCATGACTGTGAAGTAGAATGTGAATATGTTCTGAACCTTGATGGTACCAAAAAGACAGTGATCAAAACAATGAGTGGTCACTACAGTATTTTTCTCCTGGTATTTAGGTAGTTCTCTTTCTTCTACCCATGGAACTGGCACAAGAAAATAAATATTTTCTTACAGGTCTCCTTTCCAAGGCCAGTCCTGCTTTAATCATTGAAAATTTAGTATACAAATCACCTTGATTTTTATAACCTGCCTCTCTAAAAAATGGCAACAATACGCATAATGTTATCTTCTCAGTTTCTGCCAATTTTGGAGCTTAATACGAGCTGGGCACAGTACAAACTACAGGACTCCAGGAATGCCAGTATTATGTATATATGTTTTGTCTGAGGTCAGGACTAACACAAGGAGCTACCAGTCTGCCTCCACAATGAAAGAATACTGCAGTGCATTATTTGAAATTAAATCCAGATACTCTCCATGTTTAGCTCAGGTACAGCTACATCTTTTTACATCTTTACCTACACGTGTTTATTCCTGGTGAGAACATTTGCAAACCACAATGGCACTTCTAGGACCCCTACAGAGAAAGGCAATCTTCAGAAGAAGCAAATCCTCTCCTTGGGGTAGAGTACAGAGGCGCTGGATAAGATCAAAATGCAGGCCTCAAAGGCTCTCTGGGCTGAGCTTTTGAAAAACACGTCTGCATTTAACCTTTTAACCATTAATGCTTGACTTTAATTGAAATTAAAACAATATTCAGCTGCTTACCTGTCCTCATTCCAAAAAGGGTATTCTCTGAAAAAGAGGGTTTCACAGGTAAGTAAGTTTCTCCTCCCCAATTTTTCTAGTTTTTGGGAATCCAAAAATTGCCAGCAAATTAAATCCAGACTAGTGAATTCTAGGCCCAATAAACATCCTACGTGGTCTCTGACAGCTCCTGGACCAGACAATTTGGCTGCTTTAATCATTAGTTTACTGAAGAACCACAGGATTGTTTATTTTGGAGCTAAAAAAATTAACACAGGTAGGCCTTGGCCTACAGTGAGTGCTACTCCCACTCAAAAAGGTCAGAGCTTTTGTGATTTCTATTTGATTCCTTTGTTGGGTTGTATTCAAGCAGCTAATTCTTTGCAATGAGACTCACAACCCTGCTTGTTTTCCCTAAACTAGGTAGGAGTTCTGGTTTACAAGTGTACTATAATAGTTTTGTTCCATCATCACCCAAACAAGCGAAATCTAAAGGGTTTTCCAGTAATGAGACTATTAAATAACCTTAACTTGGTTTGAGGTATATTGACTGATACACAAATAACCAGAATTAGTGGCATATTGGGTGTTTTTTCCCCTCCCTCAATACATTATCACCCTCTTCAGAGGAAATGGTCTAGCTAGTCACTTAAGATCACACAGCTAGAAGCAGAAATACCATTGTCCTGGGGCTATCCTGAAACCATTTTTAGGGACTGCAACTAAATAAACAGTTCTGCTTCTGTTAGGAGAGAACCCTGTGTTGTGTATCATGAAAGAAGGCATTCCACAGAGGCCCACTCTCCCTTATCTGTTACTCCCAAAAATGCTACATAGATCATTTTTGAAATTATCAGTGTCCTTCATCCGAGCCCTTATCTATACCAGATCCCCAATCCCTCTCCCTGCAAGACAGATTTAGAACCAAACCAAACCTGAAAAAACCAACCAACCAACCAAAACAAAAACACAAAAATGCACAGATAATCCAAACAAACAACAACAAAAAACTTGGTCTGGGGAGATTATGAGGTTTCCTTGTAAGGGCCAACTAAACCCGAGGCTAGCAGAGCCTTGAGTGTTTCAGAAATCTAACTGCTTATACACACATTCCAGGAGAGTCAGCAGGGCCATCACATATTAAAGCTTTGAAGCTTAATCACATTTCACACATAGGTGAAAAGCCTATCTCTTCTCCACAAATACACTGTTCCTCTCCTCCATTCCAATCTTCACTCCTACATAATCTACACTTGGTTTGACAGCTAGCACAATTTCTAGCTGGAATGTAAGAGAGACGAAAGAAATAAAAGAAACCTACTCTAGGCAGGTTGGAAATATGCAGGGAGCAAGGTGTTCTAAAGATTCTAAACAAGAATGGGGTGTTTTCCCATCTAAGTGCTATCAACGTCTTGAAGACTCTGGATAAGGAGATATACTGATCAAAAAAGGGCCATTCCTATACATTTTAAAAAGAATCTATGTGTAACACAAATACATAGTTACTTTTTCCAACCCAAGTTTCTTGCCTGCTTTAGCTGGATCCTTAAGATAACTTTAAATAATTATGCTTCATTAATGTGAAATGGGAAGTGATTTCTGATCTTGGGGCTGCAGGTACTTAACCAAACTATCAAGCTATCTATATTGATGCTTTATTTGAAACAGTTCTGAGTTTGAGGGTTCTTTTCTTGCATCAAATGAGTGAAGACTCAAAGCAGGGAAGAAAAAAAAAAGGTATTGTCAGTTTGAAAGTCACAGACAGTTTATCTTTCTATAATTAGATTAGGAGGAAAAACCACGAAGAACCCATTGGTAGCAGGAAGAAGCAAGAGTCTTCTAGGGTCTGGCATCTGCAAGGAAATGAGAGGAAAAAAAAGTTCTTAGTTCCTTTCAGTGATAAAAACACCAACCACATCTGACAATAGGCCACATAACTACAATCCGATTAACATCTCTTAGTCAGCTCGAAGAATCTGACATTGCTAATGGCAGAACAGCAAGTACCTTCTGACCCTTAGCTCTTCAGTACCACTAAGCACACAGAAACTTGTTAATTGAATCACAAACAGTCTACAAAGAGATCACTGTACAATCCTGTGTCAACAGTTTCACGAGTGAGAAGAAAATCAGGACTATCCACTCAATTGACTTCTCCAGACAACTGTGGATTAATTTCAGCTAACGTATATTGATCTTTTTCTCTTCTCATATGCTCTATCCACTCATTAATTCAGTAACATTTTTTGAGCTGTTACAACATACATTAGGGGAATAAAAATTAATATGACATCACCTGCTTTGAGACATTTATTTAGTAAAAAGTAGATTTGTTGATAAAAACACAATGAGATAAAGCATATCAAGTGAAACGTGAACAAACCCTCTTCATGTATGTGCATTCAAGAAAATCTCCACCAACACTTAAGTTCCTTAAGGGGATAAATCCTATCTTCTATTTCTTTTGTATCTTTCCAAAGAAGCTAGAGAATTCTGTAACAA